>JAULBM010020405.1:0-11381 GCA_032357055.1 Geukensia granosissima | reverse complement strand
GCCTTTCAGGCTCACCTGTTATTTTACAGTGATAAAGCCAGTATCAGAAACCGAAAGTCCTTTATTCCATATTTATATAACATTCTGCTCATATGGAAATAAAAAATGAGTATTATCTAAGACTGTAAACAAATTTTCTAATATGGAACCTTGTACTGTAAGTAGTATCTGATACCTGTTTACCATAAGCATGTAAGATATTTGGTCTTCTTTACAAGATCAATAATATCCAACTAGACACTTACATCAAACCAGATATGTGAGATCAGGTAAAGATGACCATCAATAATATGGTTCTCACTAGATAGCCAGGTAACATCAGTGATATCGTATTTCTTAAGACATCAAAGAACAATGGAATCAAAATATAATTTTTCATATCAGCGTAGTTGCCTGATAATAGAATTCTCAAGGCAGAAAGTCCAAAAGAACAACACATAAACCAGCAATAAAGGAGGAATTTTTTACTTAACTACATAGATGACGTCAAAAATTTTGAATTAACAAATTGTTAAAATTTGATCATATCTTTATCAATAAATTTAGCATCAGTAACATTACATCAATGGCATATTATAAGCCCAGCCGTTTGATGTTAGGAATTGGAAGAAGCTGTATCTTGAGGTTTGCAAATAAAATGGGTTGACATTGTTTATAGAAGGACAGCTTATAAACAAGATTGCAGTCCCCACATTGTGTAAATAAAAACAAAATTGCTGGTTGTAAATCCATTGTTGTAACTAGTTACTGTCATACAATGTACTTTTTTCAGAACTACATTCAAGACATCAGATCTTTCAGATGCACCAAACTGTTAAGTTTTCTTTTTAATGAACTTGATGCCAATGTAGCAATGACAATGAAATACAGACAGTTAATTGACTTTCAGCTATTTGTAAGCTGTTAATTCAAGTCTGGAAATATTAGATAAACCAATTTCATGCAACAATGAAGTTGTATAACAGTTTTGTCCAACACCATTTTATGTTTTAAAATCCAATTACTGTGCAGCTGGAAATATGATCTGTTTTACAAGCGACTCAACATGACACAAACATTCTACATCTTTTCAACATTGGTTAACTTGAATTTTGAAACCACTGGTGGTGGACCAGAGGTTCCCAAGGGTATTCACTAGCCAAGTTGTCAGAACTTCCTGATTGTTTGTTTTTGATTGGGGTTTAACGCCACTTTCAACAATATTTCAGTCATATCGCGGCGGTCAGTTTTTCTGGTGGAGGAAACCGGAGTACCCGGAGAGAACCACCGACCTTGGGCAGGTAACTGACAAACCTTATCACGTGCGATGCGAGTTAAACGCAACCCGTTTTTGTATGGTACAATCCCAGGCGCGAACTCACGCCGTATTGGTGATAGGTTACAGTTATCTGTACAGGTAAGGTTAAATCAACTACCTAGACCACTCGGCCACCCAGGCCCCTTGTCCTTTGTAAAAATATGTAAAAATAGTAGAATTGATATATTCTAATGAAAGATTTTACATGAAGAGTAATAATGCAAAATATCATTTTTTTCGCACAGTCAGGTTAAGTCTTAACAGGAAATATATTTAAAAAATCACTGATGGACTGTAGTAATATAACGGAAATTGCCCTGTTCTATTTTTTAGTGTAACGAAAATTGCCCTGTTCTATTTTTATTTATTGTGGTATCCCCTGTCTAGCTTCATTTTACGTTTTTCCGGTGTCCTTTCTCCTAAAAATATTTTCTAAATTTGACATCGGAAATCTGATTGGCTCATATATTTAGTTTTAAAAGTTCGATTGCTTTACCGTACGTAGAGTCCGTGCGCGGGAATACATTTTGCTATTTAAAATTTTTACTTACGATTTTTGAGGGAAACAGGACCGACTTCGGAAAGGTAAGGGATAACTTTTAGTTTAGCTAATTAATTAGGATGTTTAACTTTTTTATGTTTTAATTTTGGCAACTATTTGACTATTTGTAAGTCAAACATTACAAAATGCCAAATTTTAGTTTGAATTAGTAAGATGAGGATTGTACACAGTTCGCTAGTATAATCAAGGCGTTCAGTTTTATTTGGGTTAACATACAGGTTAGATTGAAATAGATCCGGGTTTTACATGTACAAGTGGTTCAGGGCAGGTAAATATAGGAATAACTGAGATTCCATATTTTGCCTATGAGAACTGATCCAGGTTATATTTTGAGCTCGGTTTTCTATTAGTATTTTTTGTGGCTTCGAACCGGGGTTGTCCGCAAAACCCGGGGGAAGCTGGTATTTTGAGCTCGGTAATATTTTAACACCTGGGTTGGCCGTTGGGACTTTAAATGTAAATGCGTCATTTTGGTCACCGACGGGACCTGATAATTTTTTTAGGTTAAGAGCGAGAACATCCGTAATTTAACCAGGGGTGTGTTCGATAAGTTTTTTCTGAACGCGTCCGTATTGTTAGTTTTTCTATATTTTAAGACTGTGTACAGTCTGAATTTGAGAGTTTGAACAACAAAATCTGCATTTTTATTTAACCGTACGTTTATAACTAAGGCCCGTTTAAAATACATTTATTATTTGGATCGGATTTATAGCCGTTTTTCATTTGATATTTGGCAAACTTTGGATGGAAGTTGCATTATATATATATTCGGTAATTTCAGGGTTGAATTTCTTTAAAATTAACGGAATGTATAGACACATCAATATTGAATTATTTATGATAAAGTCGTGAACGCAAATACAATTTCACAATTGTAATGTCTTGTTTTAGTAAATAAGAAAAAAATTACTGAGTCTTGATTATTCATTACATAAACATACAGAACAGAGCAGATGCTTGTAACTTTACGTCCTCGTCCTGGTTTTTGACTCTGGTGGATAAATTTTGTCGTTAGTTTCCGTATTCGACTTTGGTGGTTAATTTTTCTCTCAGTTAATTTCTTTTTAATTTATTGTGGTCTCATTATTTCATTACAGTGTGCAGCTATTCTGATTTCATTGCTCGTGATTTACTTTGATTTTTATTGACTTGGTTAAATTTACATTCATTTGATATAGTGGTCGATTTGAACATTTGCGGGTTACAACATAGTTGTCCCAAGTCTTGGAGCGAAAGCAAAGGCCGAACCCTCATCAGGTCAAACCCTGCTTTCGCTACAATAAACGTCACGAACGAACTTTCGGCATAGTGAATAACATGAACATTCCTTACAGTTTCTTGCTATTCATACTTTTTTATTACTAAAATGATTTTTTTCTTTGTTTTGATATATGTGCATATTCGGCAGTTTTCGTTCGGAGGAAGAAATACACATGACCTGGGAACAGAAAGGAATTCTATTTTAAGAGTGTTTTCATTATTATTATTATTATTTTTGGATAAAATGAATGAAAACATGCATGAAGCTAAATCCAATTGTGGGAATAAAACATCCGGGGAAAGGTGAATTATTCATGGTCCTTGTTTAGAAGTGTACATAATATTAATTAGTATTTAATTAATGCATTGTCCGACGAAAAACACCGACAACCCAAATAATTTTTTTTTAAACTTTATTAATTTAAGCCAATAAAATAGTAAAGAAGAAACGATATACAACCACAATTGTACAAACTGTTTAAGAGTAAATTGTAAAAACTCTGCAAATTTCATATGCGAACGAAAACTACTAACGTTACTCCATTTCCGTTTAATTTTCAGTTTTGCCAGTCTGTTAAAGAATATTTGTATAACTATTTCTTTTCAGAATTTGTTATATGAGTTGTTGATGTGGCATGAGAGGACGAAGTCTGTTGAAACAGATATTACTGTTTTGGTTTGTTGGTTTCCTGTTGATCAGTATATACAATTCTGTAGTGATACGGCCAGTCGAACAACAGCCACGGGAAGTAACAGCCTTTAAAAATTTAGTTCCAACCACTCCAGCCGTGAGATTACGTCATAGGTTTCCGATAAATTGTAGAAAAATCATTGAATATAACGAAGATGAAATAAAAAAAGCAAATGTTTATATGAAAGTCGTTCAACCTGTTCGATGGGAAACTGCAGATTATATCAATAAGACCAAAGACTGTGTTTCATTCCGAAAGTCTATGCGATATGATACCTATCCAATTAGCGACGAGGAAAGAAACTTTCCAATAGCATTCAGCATTATAACATACAAAGATATTGATCAAACAGAGAGACTTTTGCGCTCGATTTATCGTCCACAAAATTTTTACTGCATTCATGTTGATGGCAGTTCTGCGCGAGATTTTCACATCGCAGCGCGTGCCATTGCCGACTGTTTCGGAAATGTGTTCATTGTTTCAAAAACAGAAGACATTATATATAACCACATGAACCGTTTGAAAGCAGACTTGAACTGTATGTCGGATTTATTGTATATTTCAGAAAAATGGAAATATTTTATTAATTTACCACATCAACAATTTCCGTTAAAAACAAACTTAGAAATTGTGAAAATTCTTAAAATTTACAATGGTGCTAACGATATTGAAGGGATAAAAACTTTTGACCGAATGATGCCGAATAGGTTTCAATTAAGGCATAGTTACATTAATAAAACATGGATTGAAACAAAACGAAAAACGGGATTTAAACTGCCATACAATGCCAGCATGGTGAAAGGGAGTGCTTATGGTGTGTTTAGTCGAGCATTTGTGCAATATATTGTGAAGAGCCAGCAATCCAAAGACGTCCTTGAATCTATGGAAGACGTCAAGAGTCCCGACGAATATTACTGGGCGACTTTAAATCACAACAAGGTTTTAAACGCTCCCGGTAGATTCTTAGGTAAGATTTAAACGCTCCCGGTAGATTCTTAGGTAAGATTTTTTTGTAAAAAGTTGAACGCATCGAGAAATGAATTTTCATTCAATTTCATGCATATAAGCGTCAGACTCCCATGCCAGGGGTTTCGAGTCCACGTGCGCTTCCTCAGCGGAGGGAGCAGTCATAGACGCGAAATCCCTGACTTGCAAGGGAGGACGCGCTAAAAGATCTTCACTGTTCTGTTAAGAAATAACTCAGTTTTCAAATGGTTTTTTGATTGAATGTTGCTTAACGTTCAGTGGCAAATATTTCATGCATATGCAGGACGAGAGCATATTAATGAATGATGATAATGAACCCTGCTTTGTACTAGACTGACACACTGTACCTGATATTTAACGTGTTAGCCCACATACAGTGCGCAGGAAGACTTCCCACTTTACACAGACATATTATTCTGACTCTGGGCCGACCAGTCTTTGCTCTTACTCCTTAATGCTGCGTGCTTAGCGGAGAAGCAGCATATTCCAATTTTAATGTCTTTGGTTTTACCTTACCGGGGATCATTCCCACGACCTTCAGCACTCGATAAAATGGTTGTAATAATCTTTATAAATCAATGAATAATGATGGGTCCCAGCGCCTGTTTTTGAGATGCATTGCGTATGACCATTAAAATTTGGCAAGAAACGGGTTAGTTTATCTTTATTTTCAATAAGTTTTGGTCTTTGTAGGTAAGGTTCTTAAAAACCGACGAAGAATGTAAGAATTTCATGAAAAACAAAATGGCATTTAAAGTGGTGATTGAGGAAATAATTAGATTTTAAGTGTTGTCACCAGACAATAAGTAGATAAGTTCGAGTTTCCGACAAAATGGCCGAATATGAGCAACGAACACCCGTAACTGTGACAACCGTTGTTTGTCTTGACTATAAATATTTCAAATCGTTAATCATAAAGACAACATCCCTAAAATATCGCGTTTTTGTGGAAAGAATAAATCTTTAGTATTATGTCTAGAAATTTTTATTTTGTAAATCCCTTAAAAAGCAAGGTTTAGATTAACTTAATACAAAAATAGAAGATGTGGCATGATTGTCCATGAGGCAGTCACCCACCAAATGACAGTAGAATTTCAACTTCTACATGTCCCATTACGGCCTTATACAGTAAACCAGAGTCCATGCCATAACGGAAGATGTAAAGGCCCCGAAATACAAAATGTGAAACTACATAAACTTATCTAAAGCAAAATGGTGAACATATAACAATAAATGCTTAATTAAACAACGACAGCCACTGGACTACATGTACTATTTCCTGGCTTTGTACAGGCACATTAGTATGTTGCGGGGTTTAACCGGTCGGTAAGTACTCAACCCTTCCCCTTTAACCTGTGGGATCAGTGATAAATCATGAAACAGACTTGTCTAACACCACAACCCCATTGGTGCACTTAACTCAATTAGCCCAAAGACCCAAAAAGCTCACAAAAGCTAGCCCAAAGTGTCGCTAATAGGGATGAACATAAAACAAAAACAACAGATAATTTTACCACTAGAGTTACAGGTTCCTGACTTGGTACAGGCACATTTGGAATGTGGAGGGTTTAAACCTGTTGGTGAGCGTTCAACCCTCCTCCTTACCTGGGACAGTGATGTGACAAAACAGCAATAAAAACACTATAAAAATAGGTTGAAATGGATCTAACATTTAACTCTTAAGTTGATTTTTACACAGTAACGCCAATGCTAAGACAACCTCGGTCGTGTAATGGTAAGCGTGTTCGCCTCCGAGTGCGGAAGGTCGCGGGTTCGATCCCCAGCCGGTCCAAACCAAACACACCAAAACAGGATTTTGCTGCTTCTTCGCTAAGCACGCACCATTTAAGAGCAAAAACTGGTCGGATAATGTGCCATTGTAATGTTGCACGACTTCCTGCGGATTGTTGCTTCCGTGAGCTAGCACCTTAAAAATTCGGTTCAGCATTTCGATCTAGTACAGTCAAAGCAGGATTCATTTATCTTCATTTACTAATATGCTCTCGTTCTTTAAATACAGGAAATATTTGCAGCTGGACGTTAAACAACATTAAATTAATCAACCAAGGATGCTACATTTTATTTTCTACCCGGGTTACTGATCTTTTCTCTCCTTTTTAAGGGAAGCACAGCAAATCCGACAACCCCGTCCTTGGAAGAAAATAGCTTAGTGAGGGCGGGTTGAATAAAATATTGTCTATTTTTGCCTTTTTCTAAGACTCCAAAATATTATTACAACAAAATTTTTGTTGTTGAAAATGAACACGACCTAATCTGTACGTCTCATCGGTCTCGTGCCTTCAAGTTTTATTGGGTCATGTGTGTCGACTACTGATTTTACCAGTTTCAACTCAAGGTATGCTAGCCTATGGAAATCCTTGGTTGATTCATTTTAGCATTTTAAAAAGGGGGTATGCCCCCAACCATGGATCTGTCCCCCTTTTTAAAATGCTAAAATGATTTTATAAGACTTGTTTTGCATGCAGGTGAGTATGTATTGACAGGCCCCCCTTTCCAAAAGTCAGATCGACTTGTGTATGAGTATGTGTTGGCAAGTGGGCACCCTTTTCCAAAAATCTTGGTCCGCTTCTGGGCTCAGTTTTCACTCTTGCGTGATGTATGAAAATCCGTATAAACTAAATCGGTGTCTCATGGAGAATCGTACCGGTCTTCTTAATCCACCAAAATTCATATTGGTTTAAAATTTAGGATATTGCAGTTTTGTTAAAATACATCCATCAAATCTCTTAGTCAAATCTTCTCTTATACATGTTATACTTTGGGTAATAGATCTTTAAAAACTTAACAAAATTTCAAATATGTCTTACCTCCCGACTTTGGCAAAAATGAAACATGCGGCAAAACAAACTGAACTCTCTCTGCATCTTTCATCTGAATTCAAGATGGCTGTCATGAAGGTAAACACGCCAAGAACATGCATGGCTCACGCGATCTATAAGTGTAAACATAATAAATATTTTTTTTTAAAGATTTTAACTAAATTTGGGAATATTTAATTTGACAAAGAGCATGTATATATTCCGATTTGATTATGTCTTGCCTTTCTCTAAATATCATTATTGGAGTAAAGCCTTGTCGTGAAACACTATTTTCCAGTGCGGTCCTGCCTTGCCGTGAAACGCTATTTCTCAGTGCGGACCTGCTTTGTCGTGAAACGCTATATTCAATTACGGTCCTCTTGCAAGAGATCAATCGTAACTTCTTGGCTATTGATGCTTAAATATCGATACTAGTATATTAAAATGAGCGAGAATGGCCGAATAGTTACGATTGGCAAAAGATGGCGTTTCAGTTCCGGGGAACTTTGATTGACATGCAGGTGTATAAAATTTGACACAATATTTATTTAGTTATTTATTATTTCAAACTTAACAAAAATGAACTTTACTTATCCGAACCAATTCTCACAGAAGCGCCGAGGAAGAATAGGTACTAGGCATCACCTTCCTGGAGGCACTGGTCCGTCAAAAGGTGCGTCCCTGGATGTAAGGGACGTATATTTCTTCACAGCCCGTCCGGAGCGGGGCTTTAAGGATCCCCCGTGTTTAGAAACTGCCACGTTTTATGCACGTTAAAGACACCTTACAACAGCTCGTTTTGAGTTGTCATTAAGCGAGCAGTCGCAAAGCTAAATTTTCCGACCCTATACCCAACCCGCTTTTTCCTATAGCTGTCAAAATTTCCTATCCTTTATGTCCCTAATTTACCGTCTACGTATTGATTTATTATTTGTAAACCTTTTCCGTCCTGAATATGGCTGAAATATTGCCCTATGGACGTTAAGCATCAATCAGTCAATCAATCAATCTTTATCCGAAGAATTGATTCTTTCAATTTTATGACATTTGTTGTGAATTCTTTTCATGTGAACTCTTATATACAGCGTTTAATTTTTATCACGTACTAGCATATTCACGCCTAAACATTCGCACCAACTTCCTGTTATTTTTCATGCACACCTTTTACTAAACAAAAATATAAGTAATACATGGTTGTGTCTTAGGATGTAGTATTGAAATTATATTTACAGGAAATCCCGAGGATAAGCCTTGGCTGGCGGTTTATGCTGCATGGGGCCTCCAAGACCGGTGCCACGGGAAATTCGTCCGAGGAGTCTGTGTGTTTGGTGTCGGTGATCTCAACGAACTGATCTCAAAAAAGGAATTATTTGCTAATAAATTTCATTCGGATTATCAGTACCTAGCATTAGATTGCTTGGAGGAATATTTGTACAACAAATCTTTCAGTAAGCTGCCGTTTGACACATTTTACTATCGACAACTTCCTTTTATAATAAAGCAATAACCAATTTACCATGTTTACATACACGATATTTTTTAAAAGTTAAAAGTTTGTTTTAATTGCATTTTGTTTATTTTCTATGTTAATTAAAAACATCAGTTTGGTTTTAGAGAACCATAGAACGACATATAGTTTATTTATTTTAAAGACACTTATATATACGAAATATATTTTTAAAAAGATAAGAAGTTTATGCATGCTTTGTAGATTTCCACAGAGGATTTGATATAGTCTGGCATAATGGACTTTTATATAAACTTATGAAAAATGATGTTGGTTTAAAATTCCTTAGTATAATTTAAGACCTGTACAATTTAAGTCAGTCTTCTGTTAAGATAAGATAACAGACACTATATTTTTCAGTTGAAAAAGGAGTAAAGCAAGGACATAGTTTAAGGTCCACCTTTTTTAACCGTTTTATCAATAACTTGCATGATATTTTTGATCACTCCTGTGACCCCCTGCAGCTGGATGGTACTTTTATATCTAGTTTGAGTTTTGCCGATGATCTTGTAATTTTTGCCAACTCTTACACTGGATTAGGGTATGCCATAAATAAATTCCAAAAATATTGTTTTGATTTGAAACTAACTGTCAATACAAACAAAACAAAGCTAATTTACTTTTCATAGGACATTTACCCATACCCCAACATTCTTTGATAATAAACCTCTAATAGAAGTTACTGAATATAACTTTTTAGTAAGTTATCAACAACAAAGGTAGATTGAAGAAAAGTCATTCAAGAACTTACTAAAAAAGGAATAGAAGTTATGTTTGCAAATTTTGATTGCAATTACCAGTGAATCATGTAAATTTGATACTCTGATCAGACCCGTTTTTAAGTTATAATTCTGAAATTTTGGTATGTGGATGATTATCTGTCTTTATATAGAGCCACTTTAAGAGCAGAAAAAAGTAATAAATTTTGTCACACGTTAAGCTTACATAATAAATCTACATATGAGAAAATTCATACTAAATATTGTAAGGTAATTCTTTGCATTAAAAAAACTTCTAGCAACATTGCTGCTGTGACAGAATTAGGACGCCTACCTTTGTCATCATTTATTAAAACATAAACACTGATGTACTTTCTAGATTAAATACTAGTAATATTAATCCACTTGTTGCTGAATCTTTAAAGCCTTACAGAGAGGGGATATTTTCTTGGTATACCTTTGTAAATATTTTATTTCATGAATTTCAAATAGATACCCAAGATAATGCAAATATAGCTAGTTCTTTTAACAAAATTAAATATTTCAGGGAAAAAAATCATTTAATGGCATTAATTACAGAAAAATATAATACTAAAATTAAAGAAACTCTCTGGCTTTACTGATGACTTTATTTTATATAGTAAATTAAGTTTAACTTCGGAATGAAGAATTATTTAATACAAACAAAATCTTTTAAAACTGGACAACTTAAAACCAAATTCCGAACCTGTGACCACAGTTGACAGATAGAAACAGGTCGATACAAAAATATCCTAGACAACATAGAACTTGTAGGAAGTGTAATATATTAGAAGATGAATACCATTTCTTTCAAACAACTCAGAGATGATCTTATGAAAACTTTACATAGTGAAATTCCACCATTCCAAAACATGTCTTATTAAAGTAAATTACAATTCATCCTTAAACAGAAACCAGAACTTTTATCGGCAGTTTTAATTTTTTCAAGCTTTAGTTAGAATTGAGATGAGGTCCACGTCGGCGTAAGATCTGTCTACCATATTCTAAATTCATTTTGTCTGTTTTGTTTGTTGCAAATGAAATACATTATTACTGTTTCATTTCATATGTTTCATGTATTGTCTGTTTAAGCAATTATTGACCTATATGGGCGTAACTTGGGCTAATAAAGGTATCTCTTTTTACATCGAAACAAGTCGGCATTATAGTTAAGAGACCCAAACAAAATTATACACAAACCATTTCTTGCACTCAGATTTTCAGAAAGCAGTCCAACCCTCTACACCAAAACTCTTTAACATTACAAACGAACAGATAATTTCATTACATAAACATAAAATCGTAATTACAAATACTTGGGCGACGAAGTAAACAACTCGAAAAATATACAAATAATTGTATTACCAAATCATTAATTTGACAGACCGTTTTTAAACTAGGTTCCACTGTGACTGCCATCCTTGAATCTGGAATCCACTCTCAAAACTACACGGAAGTAACATTCCAGGGGCGGATCCATCGGGGGGGGGGGGGGGGTGCGCAAAATGCTAAAAAAT
>JAULBM010020394.1:0-11382 GCA_032357055.1 Geukensia granosissima | reverse complement strand
ATTTTAATTTTTGAAAAAAGCCACTGCTTTTAATCTTTAAAATAAATAAGGAAACGCCTAGACATGTTTCCTACATGTTTACTGAGCCAAGGGTTTCTCAGGGAAAGATTAGAGTCATCACTCCGGAAGTTTTTCGGTCGCCATCATGTTTTGGTTGACCAGTATGAAATATCCATTTCACAGATGACAATGGATATCTTCCGACTGTCGTGAATACCAATCCGTTCCTATACCGGTCGTGACTAACATCGATTGTGACTATACACCGGCTTTGACTACTAAGTAACACGACGGGTGCCACAAGTGCAGCAGGAGTTGCTTACCCTTCCGAAGCACCTGAATTCGCCCTGGTTTTTTGTAGGGTTCATGTTACTCCAGCTTTAGTTTTTAGTGTAGTGTTAGATGTTCTATGTTTGTCTTTTTTTCCTTTTTGTTGGCCATTGTTTTGTCTGTCTTCTGACTTAACGATTTCTGTCTGCTCTTTTTGTATCTTTGAATTCCTTTTACTGATATAATATTTATTCAAAGTGAGTTATTTAGGATAAATATTTTTTTTACAATTTTTTTCTGGATTAGAGGCGCGCAGTTTGTGCTCATTGGTATGCCAACTATCTGTCGTTAGACCGTGTTGCCAAATCGTACATTGATATTATCAAGAAGAAATTCGACCGCAGCAATCATATCTGATGATGTCCAACAAATATATTTCTTATAAGATTATTCACTAAAAAGGAATAATATTTATTGCAGCATATGTAAGAATAACCAAACTCTTTGATTGACCAATTGATAAATTATGAAAACTTTTCCTGTATAAACTTGTGTGTTCAAGTGATATAAAAGTAGCAACATCATAATTGTTTATTGCAGAAAACGAAACTTGGACAAAATACAAAATTACTTATGTTGATAAATATGGAGAATTTCATATGCTATATGTACATTTCAATGAGTAATTTTGTTTAAAACATTGTATTACTGTATAGAATTTTCAGTTTATATCAGTTCACATTTGCTGTTATATTTGAATTCTAGTAAAATTAATTCGAAAATACCAAAGGGGCAGATACATGAAGAAAACAAAAAGTCAGAAGACAGAAAAGACAATGGCAAAAAATGTGACCGAAACACAGAGTACTCACAACACTAAAATGAAAACTAAAGCTAGAGTAACACAAGCCTTTCGAAAATCAGGATGAGAGAAGGTGCTTCGGATGGGTAAGCAACTCCTTCTACACTAGTGTAACACGTTGTAGTTGTGTTACTTAGTAATAAGTCACAATGAAACTTTTTTGCAACTTAAATCAGTCCAGAGTTATACGATGTCTGACAACTGGGCTGCTAATTACCTTCAAATATCTCTGGTCGACTAGCAGATACAGCCATCCAGTGTTTCAAACTATAGGTTTACCAATATGTACAGATATGGGATATTTCGTGGAATAAAATTTTACTAGTAGCATTAGAACCAAAACATAGGAAATCTGATATCGGCTCACGGTGAAGTAGACATATCGACTCAAGGTGAAGTAGTTATATCGACTCAAGGTGAAGAAGTCATATCGACTCAAGGTGAAGTAGACATATCCAAACAAACCGAACAGGCAGTCAACCCATTGTCATATCCAAACAAACCGAACAGGCAGTCAACCCATTTCTCATAGTAGTAAAAGGAAGGAAGCCTTCTCTGATGTATCATGTATCATGAAAGCAAAAGACACAGTAGCTTGGAACCAACGAACACCTTTATAAAACACGAATAAGGTAAAACAACCTTGTCAGCGCGCGGCACGTTAACATAAGACCTATTTTACATGAATTCACATTTTTGTGTGAAATACATTTAGTTTGAAGTTTCAGTTTGTAGATAAAAGGATATAGAATAAAAACCAGAAAACCAGCTGTAATCAATCCATTTAGACTAGACGAATATATAGATATTTCTGCTATTTTTCACAGGATGAGAAAAACCAAGTGTTGGTGACGAATGTTTGGTTGGATCAGGTATGAACTGTTTGGCACCAAATATGATTCTGTTGAACCAATCTTCAGTTTGAAAAGATAAATCTATTGGATATTGTTCCCAAAGACCTTGATTTTATCTCAAGTATTGTATATATTGATTAATCAGTCTTTAGGTGTAGAGAACCTGAGATTGAGATGATTTTTTGAGTCAATATTTATCTTGAAAATCAAAGAAGTTACGTTTCATCAGCTTTACAACTACTGGTGCAAACGACATGTTAACTTATAATATGCTATTAGCACAACTAACAGAAAAGTTTGGAAAAGTAAATAAATGTGTCTTGTCCGCCGCATCCGTCGTTACGGAATTCCGCTGTAATTTCGACAACACACACTTTTATTTAGATATAGCAATAGGGTGTGTAGTACACGTATGATTTCCTGTACGACAGACATCTTAAATGAATTAATAGTAATAACAAACATCTACGAGTTATATCAGACCTTTAACAATGGACGAAGATCCAAACTATTAGGCAAGCTTTAGAAAGTCACAAAAATGTGATAACATTCAAATGCAACAAGAGATGCATTTATGGCATTATGTCTCCCCCATTATGGTGGGACTACATATTGTTTTGATCTGTTCGTCACAAAATTTGCCAGCGCAACCCCTCTGAAACAACTCATCCGATTTTTATGAAACTTCATATGTTGATGGGACAGCATATGTACTTGTGCATATTACCACGAAATGATGATCCCCTCATTTTTGTGGGAGTTATGCTCCTTTAATCTTAGAAAATTTTCATAAATGACCTTGTCACGGCAACTACTCTGCATTTGCTCATCTGATTTTAATGAAACTTGATATGCAAAAAGGACATCTTATTTTTTTGTGCATATAACGAAGAAATTTTGATCCCTCATTTTTGTGAGCGTTATGCCCCTTTGAACTTAGAAAATCCTCATAAATGAACATGTCAGCGCAACTCCTCTGAAACTACTCGTCCGATTTTTATACGTTGATGGGACACGATTTTTATGAAAGTTGATATTAAAAAGTACCTTATATATGTGTGCTACTCGGGGAAGACATATATTTTTGTGTCCAAAAACAACTCCTAGTTTTATATGATAATTTTTTGACTAAATACTTCAAAATACTCAAATTAGGTTTGTTTTTAACGATCAACAGTTAAGGTCCCATGTCTTTACTTCTTATGCTTTATTTTAACGGCGAGGGGATACGTTTCGCCTCGGTTTATTTCTCATACTTCCTGTGTTTTATATTTTTATTAATTTTCGTTTAAAACCATATATAATTTAGTATAGTAATTGTGTACATTTTTAGGAATGGCATGATGAATTTCTGCAGTGGAAACCTACTGACTTTAACAACATTACAACACTTCGTATCCCATGTGATAAAATATGGCTACCGGATATTGTACTGTATAATAAGTAAGTTTCGGTAATGTTTAATCAATTCAGTGTAGAATACCCATGTGAGAGATCAGAAGTGCACAGTCCAAAGAGACAATACGAATTTGAACAAAATAAAAGATAAAACGAAAATAAAAGGAACAAAGGCTTGGAACCCACGAACTCCTTTACAGAACAGGTGCTAATGAAGGGAAAGCATCCCCTGTCTTGCGCGCAACACCCGTCGTGGAAACCTTTAACTCTAATTCAGGCTGACGTCAATCCGAGAATAGGTCAACTTTAATTTTTTTATCTTTTATTGTTATAGAAAATGGTGCTTTGAGTGTATAAAAAGGTAGGGAGTATATTTGATATGTTTAAATTTGTGTTACCGCATATGTCTGTGATTGTTTATATTGGACGCCAGCTTGTCTAAGGTTAAGATATGTGTCTATGGAATGAGACTAAAAATATTAATACCAATGTATAAAGCTTTTTACATGACAAAATCATACTATGTTTACCAAAATATAACGTAAGAAAAGAAATGAGTTTTTAACACATTGCCTAATATCATGTGTTTTGACAAATATTAACCTGATTATTTTTTATCACTTTTTTATTTCATTAAAAATTGTCAGATTCTTATATTAGCGAATCATATATTTTTCTTCATATACATGTACATGCATGAACTATTAATTCGGCTAATTTCTAACTAAGTTCTGAAGAAATCGAAGAAAAAACAAATAAAATATTGTCAATCAATTTGTGACCGGTGATTGATTCCCAAATGGACATGTTAAACTCAGCAGTATTAGTTACGGTTGGTAACACCACAGACATTTAATCAATGGCATAAATCAGCTGTGATTTATCTTATACCAGAAACATTTAGAAAAGTATTCTATATGCAGATATTGAGTGTGAATAAATAAATCTTTCCAAATGAAGAAAAGGATTGAATTCTTATTGTTTTGACTTAATTATGGAAGGTCGGTTCTCATTGTCCTGTCAGTAAGATTATTTGCGTCCAGAACTAATCCATTAACTAATAAATGGATCGAGAAAAGTTTAATGCTGTTTTGGAAAGGCATTTGTTGCATGTGATGGAATTTCTTTGGTTTTAAAGAATTCCCATTATCATTGTAAAGCTCAAATGAATTTATAGGTTTCGTTATAACTTTTTTATTAATACTTGAGCTTAACTCAAGCAAAAAAGCGCAACGTTTGTCTCGATAAACAGCAAGAAACATATCAGAAAAATTGGGCTGTAAAGTTTACTGTCATTCTCAACTTTTAAGCTACAAAAGTTTTTGGGTTAGTTCGTATACTTGGGTTCTCATCTGTTTATTATAGGAATATCCTATCAAGAATGCTGTTAAATATACGGAGAAAACTAACTGTTATTATTCGGATGTTAATGTATTTGAATATTCAATTGTCTTCTACTATTACATTATTATTATTTGTATTTTTTTGATGGGTGTCCAAAGATATGAATTAAATGGATTTTCTCATCTTTGTTCAGTATTTCCACACCCTGGTTTTTGTAGGGTTAGTGTTACTCCAACTTTAGTTTTCAGTGTAGTGTTGTGTGTTCAATGTTTGTCTTTCGTTTCATTTTGTTGGCCAGGGTCTTTTCTGTTTTCCGACTTAACGATTTCTGTCTGCCCTTTGGTATCATCGAATTCCTTCTAACCATATTAAATGTACCAGTTTTCATGGAAAAACAGCTTCATAGAAGTTTAGTCGTGTTGTTACCTATTAATTTTAGATTGGATTATATTGTGAAATAGGAGAAAGCTTTGGAGTATGTGTATTATACGAGCTTATGTGCAGTGTTCCAAATACAAAAGTAACTGTAACCATTGCCGTTAAATTTGATTTATAATAAATAATTGTTAACATTTTGAGTTCTTTGTTCTTTTTGCTTCTGTTTTGATTTTTATTGTTAGGTTTTTTTCTGGGTTTTTTCTTTGGGGCTATGATGTAATGGCATTCATCTCTGGACTTCGTCCTCTACAACTCTTTTGATAATAGACGTTTACTGCAATGGTAATATACACATTTCCATAAGGAACCCGGAATGATGCAACGTATTTAGATATTTTTCTTGTCATTGATAGACCCAAAATTCGATGTTCTGTCGATTTAAAACTGTTATGTTTTTCATTATCACTCCCAAACATTATATGATTGTTTTTATTATTTTAGTGCTGCAGAATATACTGATGGTCTTATGTCCGCAAACGCTATGGTCCAACCTAACGGACAAGTCTTCTGGCCTGTTCCAGCAAAGCTCCAAAGCTCGTGTAAGGTTGACGTAACATATTTTCCTTTTGATGAACAAAAGTGCAAACTAAAATTCGGATCCTGGACATATGACGGATTTCAGGTAGACATTTTAAACAGAACATCAGAAGTGGACCTAGATAATTATGTTGTGAATGGAGAATGGGAACTTCTAAGCATTACTATCCAACGAAACGTTGTTTTCTACCAGTGCTGTCCAGAACCATTTCCAGATGTTACATTCTATATATACATCCGGCGTCGAACATTGTATTACATGTATAATGTAGTTTTCCCGTGTATTATGATGTCTGCCTTAACCTTATTAGTCTTTTGTCTTCCACCGGATTCCGGGGAGAAAATTGCATTAGGAATAACTGTTCTACTTGCGTTTTCAGTTTTTATGTTAGCTGTAGCAGAGAATCTTCCAGAAACATCTGAATTTGTTCCATTGATAAGTAAGTCATATAGTTGTCCGATGTGTTTATGCGCTGAAATGCAACTAAATCTAACACTATAGGCAATGAGATGATTTTCCGATTAGGAAGATAATTTTGTTTTCCATTGATAAGTAAATCAAATAGTTGTCTGATGTGTTTGTTCGCTGAAAAGCAACGAAATCTAACACTCTAGGCAATGAGACGCAGATACATTGTAATCCTGTAGTCATCTGTATTCGGATCTTGGTCTGCCTAGGTTTTTGGTTTAAATGCTGTTGATGAGAGATAACTTCTTTAAACACGTGTCCAGCATAATCAATTTTACCATCATTTATTCATCATTGGTAAACCTCATGATCTTAGAAGCAGTTTTGATAACTGAGTCTTTCATGCTTTGATATAGTTAAAGACAACCTAATTTGACATTGGCACTTATGGTAAAAAATAGTCAATTCTGCCTGTCTGATCGATTATGATACTCTGTGATATTGTTAAAATCAACCTGAGATGTATAACGTAATCTGAATGAACATCACTGACTGGTGGCTTTACCTATCTGCACTCATCGAATTATAGCATTATTTAATCAGAAAAAACGATAAAGAGATACATCTTTTCTAATTGTATTACTTTGTGTACAAAAACAAAGAGGCTAAGATCACGGAATAACCACCAAATTAAAGATGTTCAAATAAATACAAAAAAACCAAATAAATACGTTGGACGGCCACTTTTTGTGGCCAACAACTTCTTGTTTCGTCCCTCATCCAGTAAAACATACGTAAGTATGCAAGTCATTAAGAAGAGAACGTAGACAACAAAGGAGCAAAAAATATCAAGTCAGAAGATAGACAAGATCATGGTCAATAGAACAAAACGAAAAAACATAAGTAAACATAATACTTTACAGAAAATTAATAAAGTTTGTAGGAAACGAAACATATGAAAATGAGGTCGAGCTTAGCTGGCACGGGAGCCCTCCCGGCAGCTTTTTTTCTTTTCAATAGACACCATTTGATTACTCTCTGGTCAAAGTCGACTGTTCGTCACAATCGATGGTAGTCTCAACCGGTATATGAACAGAATTGAGAAAGTTTACACATAGGAAGATATCTATTGCATTTGTAAAATGAATTGTTCGTAACGGTCAGTCCAGTCATGACGTCATGATATCGACAACAAAATATCTTTGAATTGTTAACTTTTGTCTCTCTATCAGAACTCTTTGTTGAGTATCGTTTTAGCCCGCAACAAAACTTCAGCATGCCGATATACAGGTCTTGCTGGGATGTTGCTACACATGGTTGGAAATTTCACAATGGTAAAGTCATCTCTTTGCCCTAAAGCTTTGTAATTTTAACCTTTCTTTAATGTCAATTTCTAGAACGTCTTGGTATGATTCATCAATCACATTCAGCAATTTCTGGATTTTAAGTTCTACTGAATAGATACGATCGACATAGTCATACAGTTAAGGATGATTTAGTCAATGTTTATTATCTTAATAGCGGGGCATTAAAACAAAAAGCTCTTCATTCTTAAGAAAGCTCTGCATTGATTCTGCTTCTAACGTCGGCGAGAAAGAGCTCACAGATTGGGTTTCATTGATCTGCCTACCATCTGTTGAAACACACAGTAATCTGTCAGTCAAAAAATTAAGCATCTTGCATATATTCTATTCAAATAACTGTTTGTAAGAATATTTCAAGGCGGTTAATTATAAAGTAACGAATGTATCTTTCTAAAACCAGATATTTGTCTGTTGGTTAAAGACTGGAGAATGGTGGTTTAAAGTGTGAGAAATCAAATGGTTTAATGCTGTTACATAGAAGAGTGGATACATCTTTGAAATTTTCGATAATCCACATTTGATTAAAGCCACTTAGTAGTTTGTTTCACAGTTAAACTAACACCTGTTTTAGCTTTAGATAAAATAGTTTTCATTATCTTCGAAAAATGTTTTTGGGTTATTTTGCAGACTCTGCAATAAAATATTGCTTGTAAAAGGAATTCGAAGATACCAAAGAGGGACAGACAGAAATCGTTAAGTAAGAAGACAGGCAATACCATGTCCAACAAAATGAAATGAAAGACAAATGTAGAACTCACAACACTACACTGAAAACTAAAGCTGGAGTAACACGAACCCTACACAAACCAGGGTGAGTTCAGGTGCTCCGGAAGGATTAGCAACTCCTGTTCCACTAGTGGCACCCATCGTGTTACTCAGTAGTCAAAGCCGGGGTATAGTCACAATCGATGTTATATCAGATTTATATTTAGGCAGATTGAAATTAAACACTTATAGTTAAATATGTCGTAAGAAGATATTATTAAAGCTATATCTTATATATCAATCCGCCTCGGTGATGTAATGTTTAGCATGCTCGCCTCGAGTGCGAAAGGTCGTCGGTTCGATCCACAGTCGGGCAAACCAAAGAGATTAAAATTGGTATTTGCTGCTTCTCCGCTAAGCACACAGCATTTAAAGTGGCACGTCTGCTTGCGGACTGTTGAATTCGTGAACAAGCAGGTTAAAACTCCGGCTCAACGTGTTGGTCTAGTACAAACGAGGTTTCATTCATCATCAATTCCATTATTATGCTCTAGTCCTGAATATGCATGATTTTTTTGCCACTGGACTTTAAGCACCATTCACTCAATCTTATATATGAAAAGAATTTGAAGATACCAAAGGGACAGATAAAAATAATTAAGTCGGAAGACAGCCAAACCAATGGCCAACAAAATGAAATTAAAGACAAACATAGAATACAAAACACTGCATTGAAAACTAAATGATGTAATTATTACACAGATCATACATACAGGTCGGGGAGACAAAATTAATGTAAGTTCTAATAATTTTTTTTCAAAATTCATTTGATTAAATTTTTATGCTATAGTTTAATCTATCTATGTACTTATTTGTATTGCATAATGGAATTCATCAATAAAATGTTATCACTAATACATGTAGTTTGTTTGATACATGAACGTCATTTATTTGTTGTCAATTTGCCAATGGGCACTAGATTTAAAAATGAATTCCCAACCTTTACATTTCGAATAAGCATTTCTTTTTCTGTTTTTTTTCAAAGATTCAGAATACAGTTTGCTTTAATGCAAATATATTTGTTCGATCTTTTTATCCTCGAATTATGCATTGTTTCTAGTTCTCTAAAGAATAGTTTTGTGTACATTTCTTATAAAGTGAAAAGAAACAGGTGAAAAAATATATCATTCAACTCGGAATCATTACCATGTCCCTACCAGTTTTTGTACGTATTCCTGAATACACTTAGCAACCGTAGTAGGAGCAGTAACTCACAATTGAACTAATTTAACTAATGAATAGTTATTGTAGTAGGAATTCGTCTTTCAGGAAATGTTCAGGTACCACTTGCTAAACGTTTGTCGAAATCCATACCGGGAAAAATGATTTCGGGATGGTTTTTTTTTAAATGTTGATATCTATGACAATGTCAAAATACTCTTAAAATAATGTTATACAATAATTCAATGAGCACATTTTAAATCCTTAAGGTCAAAATGTTGACTCATCTTAAAATAAAAAAATTTCAAGGTTCGAAACCTCCCAAAGATCCGATGACCTTCAATGATAAAAATGTCTTGAGATATCTAGATTTTAACCTTATATTGCAAAAAAAAAATCTTTAATTAAAGTGCATGTTAACCGTTCATGTTCGCAGCTGTTTTTATTTCTTACAAAGGCCGAAATCATGAAGGTGTCGTTAAACAAAATCGTCAATAGACTACCTCATGTCAAACCATGGTTGTCCTCATTCTTGAAAAACAAGATTTCCCTGTAATATATAACAGAGTAAGTATAAACTTTTTCAGGATGTAATAATAAACAAACAGGCGCGGAATGCCGTTATTGCAGCACTCTTTTATAAAGAGAATGGAAGGCTTTACCAGGAGAAAGCCACCCAAAACGTTTAAATCTCAAATTTCTGCAGGTCGCCCCAAGGCCTTCAATAAAATACCCATGTCCACACCCTACGACAAACTGTAACCAAAAAACAAATAGTGATGATAATCAAATTAAACAACTATCGTCCAAGTAAACAATGCAAAACAACACTTAAACATAAAAACAACGCCCCAGCTTTGTCCAGAAAATCGTGTATTGAACACTTTTTTTTTATAAAAAAGGTATGAGCTGGGAGATGTATAGTCCATACTCTGGGGCAGCTGGAATGTTTCAGCCAATTAACATGAAGTTGACTGTTGGAGAGATAAAGTCATCACGTTTGTCTTATAGTTTTGTGCGAAGCTTTCAAAATGACATAAAAAACATAAAAAACAACTGTATAAGATTTAAATTTGGAAGTTAATACATAGTATGCCGACATTGATAAATAAAAAACAAGAGAAAGGAATATGTACCGACCTGGAAAAAGTACTCGCTGTATCTGACACGACCTCAAAATCCAAACACTCGACCTTTTAGAGTTTTTGGCTATCATTGCTGCATTTGAATATCATCGCATTTTATTCGCGGTCAATCACAGCTTGTCCTATGAATTGGATAATTATCCTTTTTTGAATGCCTATTAAAACCTGTAGATGTTTGTTTTTTTTACGTTTTAATTTGGCTTCCTATTTTTTTTTTTTTTTCTGATTATAGTACTTTTTGTACTATGTTTGGATCTCGGACTTCCTGTGTTTTGGTTCTAATTCTATAGTTGACCGATTAATTTTTAAAGGGGTACCCTACACCATCACGAAAATAAATTCTACTCGTTTAATTTTCTTTATATTTTGTTTAGACATTTACTTTGATAAAAAGGGTAAAAATAAAAATTTCAAGAAATTTAAACCACACATTTCTCTGATTGGAATAGATATACAGTTATTTCATCATCAAAATTTTGATCCGTGAGATGCATTAATTTTAACATTATATTTTCACAGAGTTATTTCCCTTAGGTGTATGATACCTCCTTCAATGTACATGCATTCAATATATCTATTCAAAAGATGTTAACTCGTATTTTCGAAAGACGATCATGCTATGCGAAAATGATATACAGGATAAATTTTACATTGAATATTCAAACATGTCTAACACTGATAATAAAGATCACGGTGAATGTATATTGTAACCATTATACTTTCAGTCCCTTCAAAGTTATGGGAATTGTCACCTTTTGAAAATGTGTCAAGAAATACCAAGGGGATATTCGAGGAAAAGGGAAAATGTAAAATTACTGACAAACTCCGGAGAACA
>JAULBM010020383.1:0-11382 GCA_032357055.1 Geukensia granosissima | reverse complement strand
GATCTGTCGTCCATCTACTTCCTGTTTGCCGAGCGGGGGCATCTGTGTCCACCAGGACACGTTTTACCTCTGTTCAAACCTCAGTTACTTGAACAGTAATGAATGATCTCTAGTGTTTTTCTGCCATGAGTTAACCTGAATTAACAATGTTAATTTTCTTTCAGAGGGTACACATCTTGTTGATAAAACAATGGAACAGACACTTGTATATGCTCAAGTAACTGGTTGCAATGTAGATGATACAGTAAGTAAATATGTAACAGTTTTATATAGAGGATGCTTGTGATGAATTTCTTTCTACCTTATTTCATTACAATTTAACCAATAAAAACCACACATCAACTCAAGTTTGTAGATCCCTACAAAAATGAAAAGACTTCTCAGGCCGTTTTATACAAATACTTTGTTTCTCAAGCATTCTTTTTGAATTTTTACATGTTGGCGGTTTTAATTTTCCTATTTTGAATTTGATAGGATTTAAATATATCCTTTCATTTTATTGCAAAATTAAAATTTACATAAATCACAAAACAAATAATAAAAAATGCGCAGTTTTCCAATGGATTTTGGAGTACATGAGAAACCAAGTATTTGTGCATTTCGCAGAGCAACATATAGGGATCTCTATCTGTCGTCTTGCAAGACTATAAATTTCTGTCACATTTTTCTCAGCAACCATGAAAGTTAGCTTTCTGATGTTTGGCACAGACCTTTTGTATGGGGAATTGTATCCTGTAAGGCAGTTTCAAGTCATTCACCTATCCACTTTTTGTTTGCTGAGACTTAGACTATTTACTCATGTTTGAAATTTTCTGTCACATTTTTCTCAAAAACCATGCATTTAACTTCCTGATATTTGGCACAGACCTTTTGTATGGGGAAGTGTATCTTGTTGGGCAGTGTCAAATCAGTTGCATTTCCACTTCCTGTTTGCTGAGACTTTTTTGTCATGTTTGAAAATTTCTGTCACATTTTTCTCAGCAACCATGGTATTTGGCACAGACATTTGGTATGGTGAAGTGTATCTTGTAAGGCAGTTTAAAGTTGGACACATTGCCACTTCCTGTTTGCAAGACTTCATAACTACTTTCCATGTTGAAAAATTTCTGTCCCATTTTTCTCCACAGCCATGCAGTTTAGCTTTCTGATATTTGACACAGAGCTTCAGTATGGTAAACTGTATCATGTAAGACAGTTTCTAACCCATTGTATTTCCACTTCCTGTTTGCCAATATTACTTGACAATATGTGGGCAAGGAAGACCAAAAACTTAATTTAAATAACTTTTTTATTCAGTTAATTTTACTCTAAAAACACAAAACAAACTTTACCAATATTATTGTAGTTTTGAAGCTTTGCTGTGAAATCACTTCATAATATTGATGTGCTTGTACATTTTATTTGCATATTAATGTTGTAGAAATGTAAAGAAATGGCTTCCTTGTTAAGTGAATTTCAGGTATACATTGCTTACTTGTTGCTTTTAAAGTGTTCAGTCAATAGTTGTTGTAGAATGCTTGTTTGTTGCTGCATGAAGTTCAATTAAAACAAGATTTAATTGATAAATATGGTTATCTTTTTATTCCAATTCTCCATATTAAAAAACAATTAACACCATATTGTTGTCAGGAAGATTTTAAATTTATTAAGCCCCACACTGTTGTCATTAAAAATATGAACATTTTAGTGGTAGATTACTAACCAAGCATGTTAGAAAAATCTATTGTAGTGCACACTTTCTGACTCATCTGGAGTAAAATGTTGAGCAGTCAGGAAAATATATATTAATATTTCATAAGATTTTTTTTCATTTTCACCCTTATGTTAAAGTATTTCTCTTCATTTGCTTATATTTGCTCATTTGTGACATTATCACTGCACTGATGCAGGTAAACAAAAGTTCAAAAAGTCTATAGGATCCCCACTTAGAATTTCTGCAAAGCATTGTATAAAATAAATCTGTTTTAATTGTCAGATTAATCTGGGCTATTTTCAGTCCTGTGAAAGGTTTGCAAATAACCACAGAATAGTTTTGAAAATGAAACATAAAGCTGCTGCAAATGCATGACAATGTTAATATCATCACTGCACAAATCCAGTGGCATATCTCATTCTGCTTGTTTCTATATTTGAAAAGTCACTTAATTGATAGTCATAATTCACATGTTGGCATGATCTGTGTCATACTGGCTTAGCTAATCACATGTTATAATTTATGTCACCTGATTAAAAGTTTTTAACCTAGGGCGCATTCGGATATCCACCTACGGATACCTCTGGGTAACCCTAAGGTTGAACGCCACCATAGTTAAAGTATTTGTCCATGTTTTTCCTAAGGTATCTTAAGGAGGTAAACCATGAATCCATTGACAAATGCTTTGCCTATGGTGGCGTTCAGTCGTAGGGTTACCCAAAGGTAACCGTAGGTGGATATTCGTATGCAGCCCTTACTTTAGTTTTAAGTTGTAAGATTCAGTCATTGCAGTGTAACTTTCTCAATACTCAGACTATTTTTTGTTTGGCTTTATGAAGTAAAGGTGGACTAAAGGAATTGAGTCTAGTGTCTATGTCAGCGTCAGATCTATGATCTATGCCTGCAACTACTTGTTAAATAAGAAACAAACTTTGGTGGAATGCTCACTAGGTATGTCTCTTTCAGAATTATATCTGATGACCCCACCCACCAACCAAGATGGCTGCCTCAGCCGAACTTAGTTAAATATAGGACTCTATAATATTTCATTAAAAAATCTTTTGTCTTAACAGCTTGCTCTATTGGAACCAAAGTTGAATCGAATGGTTTCAGTGTCAACTTTGTCTTGGCAGCTGTATACCAGATGAGAGATTACAGGCTCCTAGGAGCTTTTTTTTTTTTTATCAACATATTGCATAACATGTTTGTACTTTAAATTAAAAATAAAAGTATTTTTTACTTTTTATCCTAGAGTTTTCTCTTTCGTATTTGTTCCCAGGTCGATCAACCATGAAGCTAACCAAAACCACAAAATGTTTACAAATGTTAAGCTATGAGTTATATATGTTCAGATGAGAAGAACACCTCCGAATTCAATCCTTTTACTCTTGGATTTTACTTCATCATTTATCATTTTTTTTTTCTATTCTTTATGTTTCAAAATTTTCATTTATGTATTTCTTCATTTATACAACTAACAGTGATGTCATCCTCTTTAACACTTCTCATTTGATAAACAGGTAGTGATTTAAATTTGAGTTCTTCAGAATATAAAAAATGGAAGAATTGGGTTACAGGCTGTCAAATTTGTATAAGAAAGTTGACATTGGAAAATTGTCCTGAAAAAGTAGAATTCCACTTTAAAAAGAAAAAGTCATGTCACAATCTGAGAATTTTTCTGTCTCTTTAAAGGGTTTTTTGACAGAGGTACAGATTACAGGACAGCCATAGACACAAGGAACAGATGAGTTTGAAAGAAGGATTCGCAAATGGTTCTGTGTGTGATGATGCCATATTGCAATTCATATCTACATCAAATGTAGCTGGACTTGTGTACACCAAGGTTTAGATGGAGGAAAAAATCATCAATATTTTTATGGGACGCTTAGAAATATTTGATTTGTTTTTATCTTTAATTATTATTTTTTAGCGGTCCTTCATGTCAAGACTGAAATAACAGTATCACATTGAAATTTGCTGCTTCATGGTATGTTGTTTGACTTTTTAATGAAATATTTGCAATCTTGTGTCATTTCTCATGATTGTACATGTACTAGATAAGTTTGTTTTTGATATGTGTTTAAGGAGTGGGAATTATTGTTTTTAATTTTTTGTTAAAGAATTGTCATGTTTGACGTAAATGTTTGTTATTAATGCCAAGCAAGAAAGTTCTTGTCTTCTCTGACAATTTTTTTTAACATTTGATGAGAGAGACAACAGACTATTTTTATATTTTCCCCATTAAGATAAAAAATTGTATCATATAAGAGAAGATGAATGTGTCCTATATGTAGGCAAATTACACTCAAATAATTTTTGCCTGGACATATTTTTTTGGTTTTAACGTAGAGAGGTCCTTGTTAATCTAATTATAATATAATGCAAAATTCATTCACATACTTCTCTCCTGAAAGTACAGTCATCACTGTTTTAAGCTGACTGCATGTTAAAAACTTAAAGAGTAACTAAATATTCTTCTGTGATTTTTTTCAGTTTCTGCCTTTTTAAGAACCATAAAACTACGCATTTTAACAAATAAAGGGGAGTGTGATGAAGATGATTATATATTTTACAGAAAATTCAACTGTTCTTAAGATTTTATTTGTTGACTGTAATGTAATGACATGTTATACTTTAGAAAGTTAAGTGTGTGTGTTATCATTATGTTCTCATTGTTAAATTTTATTGTTAGAACTTCTTGAACAAAGAAGCAGTGAATCAGAAATGAATATAGAGACATGAATTACATGACAAGGCATTTTTAGTCATTTTTCATTGTTCAGATTAACCAGTTTTATATTTTCCCTGTACATATTCAATATAAATGTAAGGAAAGGGCAACCAATAATGCAGATAAAATACATAGAGAATCTTACATTGTTAGTCATATTTTAAATTGAGATAGTTAAAAATTCAATTCCTAGCCTTAGTGAGAAATTTGAAGGTATATTATCAAGATTACAGAAAATATGATTATCACTGTTTTAAAATATAAGATGTAAGAACCCCAGCTGAATAGTGATGTCAAAGTCTCCTAAACGGCATGTGACATTGATAATCTCTTTTTTAAAAACTTGTTGAATGGCATGAAAACTGCATTAAAATTAGTTAAACATTAATAATAATCCAAAATATGGGCATGTCACTGTCAGGCATAAGGACCTGAAGCATTTAGGTAATAGCACATTGAACAAGGCCACTGACCAATTATCAAGTATTGCTTAAAAAACCTCATGCTTTTGTGACCATAGGTCATTAAAATTTATGAAACCATATATGAAAAAAATTTCACTATACTGCACCTCAATCAGCTAAGGTTTGAAAATGAATGTAAGTGCTGGGTTTTATTCTCAATAGTGAAAGTTTCTGTTTAATATATGTGAAAAGAGGTGTTAAATAATCATAAGCCAAATGTGTTAAATCCACATTTTGTGGCATGGTTTGATTAGTAATAAAAGGCTATGGTATGGCCCCTAAAAGATGGATTTTGTGATATAAATGTTTATTGGCTTGAAACACCTACTTGAAATGACTTTATACCTCATATCAGTTTAGTTTGACAGTTTTATAGATTTCAAGAAAAATGTCCTTATTAAGAAAGGGGAAATTATGTAGAAAACTTGTAGCTTAATTTCCACAGGACATATTTTAAACATTCAAACACAACATGGTGAAAATGAGACATGCATATTTTAAATGTTACTTTCTTATTTTTGGATGTGTGTTATATACATCAATCTGACACCTTTGTAAGTGTGATCTAATTATAGAATTATCTATATTGGTGAAAAGTTTTTTTACTAACCTTGTTATACATTTACTTCAGTGATCCCTTTAATATTATTAGGGATGTCTCTCTGTGATAAAAGTTTGAATCTACTTTTAGCAGAATTTTTGCAACATATAAGATTAAGCAAAATGTGCACTATGATTTCAGTAAGTTGATTTCATAGCTATCAAGGTTCAAATGTTTTACCTGATATGAGTTGAAAAAAAAATAAAAAGTAAAAAACATTAGTTAACAATTTAAAAAGATTTTTGACATTGATATTTTTTTGTACAAAATTGAAAAATTGACATAATTTTATACATTAATGACTTTAAAAAAGTCCACCAAAATCCCAGTTATCAGTGCCTATAAAATACAAGCAAAGCCATTGTATTCAAATACTCTTGTCATTCAACCAAATTATTTTGCATTGCAGATAATCCATATATATCATACTCTCTTTTAAACAAGGTTAAGAGGCAGTTTGTTTGGGTTTTATACTGTCAAAGTGGTGTCAATATATCTTGGGGAATGTTGAAGTTAATTTGTCAGCTGCATTTGTCGTAACATCTTTTTACATCTTGTTTATGAATCTTGGAAGATTAACACTAATAACTTGTGTATTTGTCATAGTCCACTAACATACATCAATGTATATTCATCTCAATATTTATGTTAATCTTTTGTAAAAGAAAATATTTCCTTGATTTTATTTGGAATGGTCAGCTTATGGGGTTTCATGCTTGTTATTTCAATGTTATAAAGTGTGCGTGATTGCCCATATTAATATAAAACAAACTTGTCTAATTGTTTTTTTAGTAAACAAAGACATCTAAAAAATAATAAGAAATGTTGTTAATTTTCACATTTTTCTCTCCAGTGTATGACAAAGGAAAACTATATAAATTTTACCTTTGGTCTTACACATTTATCTCAACGACATATATTTTTCTGTGTTGGTGTATGTTATTATTTCGAAAGTTCACTTCTTGGATATATCTTTTAAGTCATTTGAAAGAAATTCTTTGTGTTGTCTTGTTTGATTGAAATATTAAGGAATATTTTTCATTTTCCCCTCTTGCCATCTTACATAGGTATTCTTTATGCTGGTTTAATTTTCTTTGTAGCATTTGGCTTCTTTCACAAAAATTGAAAAAGTATTCTTGTAATTTTAAACATGGCCCACATACTGCCCTTACTAAGAGTTGGCAAGTCTCGTTGTAAAAGTTACGAAGGTAATACATGTATTAAAATCCTCCCTACAAAAATTACATATTGTTTTGCAAATGATGACATTATTTGTCACACACACATAATGTAAACGTACACAACATTTTTTTCCATGCACGTGTTAATTTATCTGGTTACTTGGTATTGTTGTCAGTAATAGGTCTATGCTTTTGTCCAGAGTTGACCCAACTATCAGCAAAAATAAATATAAATTCAATAAATTTTGTAAATAAAACTTAATAATCATAAATTCTATTGTCTGGTAGTCAGGGAAATTAAAATTCAAATTAAGCATTATAGAAACTATTCCTTCTTGTAGCTGGACCTCAGGTATCACATGTGATTGCATTTTATTTGTGAAATAAGAAAAAAAATTAAAGACACAAGTATAGTCATATAAAGTTATATGTAACTATAATGCTTCTCAAGTTATACAAAAATTTGGTAGATTTGCTTCAGATTAATGAAAAAAATAATTTACAGTGTTGATGTTCCCAAAATTGCCAATTTTTCATTGTTTTTATTCTAGGACTTTGCCTAAAAATGATAAATATTATTAAGGCAAAATAACCTGTAGGAATAATATCAAGAGTATATATTATTTATACTGAACAGACTCAGAAAATTTTAGTTTATTTTTCAGTATGTCCTTCTTTTGATATATTTACCCTGTATTGAATATTTGTTACTGCATTTTTTGAAGATAGAATTATATAATCTGCTTCATTGTTAATCTGAAAGTATTCTTGAATTCATTGTTTAATGAAAATATTATTGTATTCATTATTTAAAAATGATATTGATATGAATAATGAAAAATATATCCAAAAAAATATTTTGTAATTTATCTTGGAACATTTTATTTTAGTAAGTTTTCAATAGTCAGTTAGACTAAAGTGTTAACTCTTAATAACATGTATCTGTTGTTTGTTCTTATTTGCTGGGTAATGTTTTGGTTCTAAATCTGATTCTAAAAAATATAATCTATGTCATCTATGTTGAAGAGCATAAAGGCCATTTTTCTACAAGTTTCTGATATTTTTCGAAGCCTTTTTGTCTTTTTATTTGTAAATGAATTATTCTTGACATCTTTGCTCAACATTGAGTATAAAAATGAATTAATTATTCTGTAGATCAGTTGCAAGTCTTCACCATGTTGTATCTTTCATGTATTCAAAGATTAAAATTACAATACTGTAAATCCTGTTTGAATTTGAAATACCAGTAGATGGAACCAATAATATAGTAGATAGATTGATAAGGATATAAGAAATAAACCTAATTAATGTGTTGAGAAAACAGTTAATAAAGTTAAATGAATTAAATTATACACTGGTATTAAGAAATATAAAGAGATAATGATGAAAAAACAGGTTATAACTATTAAATTAGATTATATAGTGGTATTTTGAAATATAAAGAGATAATGGTGAAAAAAACAGGTCACAACTATTAGGCTTTTCAGAATAACATTGTAATCTTCTCAACTGAAACAACTTTGTCATTCAGAACTTTTGAAATGGATCCATGGGTTATCTTATAATAAACTTTCATCTGGCATGTCTGGGTAGACATTGTAGTGTAAAAATCTAAGATGGTCACCTTAGCTGAACTTGTTATAATGTTTAAGATTTTAGGTTTGAAATTACTGAATTGATTATTATCAAACTTCATTAAAAAATTTTGTTGGTGGACCTCTTCCACAGTGTTATACTATGCCTTTGCTTATCAAGCAAGATGACCATCATGAAACATAATTTTACATAGACTATAACAGAAATTTGCATAAAAATGTTTTTGTCTTACACTGGGTCATTTTTCAACTGAACATTTTTATGATTTGTTTTTTGTCCAGTGGTTCCTTTGTGATCATCTTAAATGTTAAATTTCTGTTGTATCAGGTGAGAGGTGCCAGGTCTTAGGAGCTTCTGGTTCTAACTTATATGATAATTTGTAATGGCTTACAAATAACTTTTTTCAAATTATGATAATAAATAAAATTTTTCAAAGATTGTATTTTCTATTATTCCAAAGTAGAAAATGGTGTATTTTAAGTTGGATTTTCATTTCAAATAAAAAAATTTCCAATACCTTGTGAAGTCGTCTTTTAATACCAAGCATCACAGATGCCTGCTTCAAGGTGTATGAGTGCCAGAAATAGTTGTACAGTATCAAACTGGAAGTTACCAAGAAATTGGCACATAGACTGAAGTCAAAGAGAAAGTAGACATTAAATGTTCATAAAAAATTAAGTAGATTCCAACCATTTCTTTATGTCAAATGCTCATATTATTATTTTGCAAGACATTAGGACATCCTTGTTGTAGCAGAACTTCATAGAAATTTGGCATTATCATAGAATTAAGTGTTTTGACCACTTTAGTGTACCACTATTTTGCATCATCCACAGGTATTTTACTTGGACTGGATATTATCAATCATGAAATTGCAGGAGTAGCTAGAGAATATGCAAAGCTGGGAAATTTGTTGCTTTTTTAAGATTGCAAAAATGTCCAGTCTTAGTATGCAATGTTGCAATGCTTGCCTGTTGGCTGTGCCTGATCCATATTGCTGAGGTCATTATACACAACTGAGTTCCTTAGTTTTTATAACACTGCAAAAAATCGTGATCATATGGTATGCCGCTGTTGTTTTCCTCAAAAGTCATCCGTGTTGGCATCTTTAGACAGGTTTTGTTCTAATATATCGATTCTTTTGATATTTTGGGACATTGATTTTTGGTACTTATGTATGTTTCTTAAACTAAGTCTTCCATGTTTTGGTCATTCTCTATTAAAGCAATCACAAAATCTGAAAGGTGAAATAAGAAAGAAATTTAATTATCTTACCAGCAACCTAATTGGGTGTTAAAAATATTGCAGGTGTCAATGTCCTGTGCTCATGTGAAAATTGTTGATTTTTGTGAAGGTTCTGACAATGTCTAAGCTTTTGCATTCCTGGCAACGCTAAGCTTATATTAAGTGGCATTATGTATAAATATATGTCAATATATATAAAACCTGTCAAAATATTTCTCATTTTACAAAATAACCAATTTTGTGAGCAAAAATAGCTATAATGGATAACAGAAATTTCCAATTTTCCAGATGAGTGGAGAAAAACTAAGAATATGTGTAAAAAATCCAAAATAAACAAAAGTTACTGGAAACTTTTTAGCTCACCTGGCCAAAGGCCATGTGAGCTTTTGTCTTCACTTGGCATCTGTCGTCCGTCCGTCCGTTAGCTATTCACATTTTAATCTTTTCCTCTGAAACCACTGGGCCAAATGGAACAAAACTTGGTAGGAAGCATCTATATAAGGTTCTTTATAAAGTTTCCTCATTTCATCCCGATCTGTCAACAAATATGGCCGCCACAGGCAATTCTTGTTTCTGATTGGCTGATATATGAAAAATCTTCTCCTCTGAAACCACTGGGCCAAATGGATTAATATTTGGTATGTAGCATCTTTGGAAGGTCCTTTATAAAGATTGCTCATTTGGTTCGGATCCGTCAACAAACATGGCCGCCATGGACGATTCTTTTTTCTGATTGGCTGATACATTAAAAATCTTCTTCTCTGAAACTGCTTGGCCAAATTGATTAATATTTGGTATGGAGCATCTATGGAAGGTCCTTTATAAAGTTTCCTCATTTCATCCCGATCGGACAAAAAACATGGCTGCCATGGACGATTCTTGTTTCTGATTGGCTGATACATTAAAAAATCTTCTCCTCTGAAACTGCTTTTCCAAATGGATAAATATTTTGTGTGGATCCTCTAAGGAAGGTACTTTATAAAGATTGCTCATTTCGTCCAGATTCATCAACAAACATGGCTGCCATGGACAATTCTTGTTTCTGATTGGCTTATACATGTACATTAAAACTTTTCTCCTCTGAAACCACTTGGCCAAATGGATTGATATCTTGTATGGAGCATCTATTGGAGGTACTTTTTAAAGATTGCTCATTTCGTTTGGATCCCTCAACAAACATGGTGGCCATGGACAATTCTTGTTTCTGATTGGCTGATACAATAAAAATCTTCTCTGAAACTACATGGACAAATTGATTATTATTTGGTATGGAGCATCTATGGAAGTCCTTAATTAAGTTTCCTCATTTCATCCCCATTGGACAAAAAACATGGCCACCATGGACAATTCTTGTATCTGATCGGCTGATACATTAAAAATCTTCTTCACTGAAACTGCTTGGCCAAATGGAATAATATTTGGTATGGAACATCTATGGAAAGTCCTTTATAAAATTTCCTAATATTGTCCTGATAGGACAAAAAACATGGACGATTCTTGTTTCTGATTGGGTGATACATTTGAAAATCTTCTCTAAATTTGCTAAATGGATGAACATTTGATTTGGAGCATCTATGGAATGTGCTTTATGAAGTTTCTTCATGTTGTCTGGTTACCATGGTTGATTCATGTTTCTGATTGGTGGACACATTTAAATGTCTTCTTCTCTGAAATTGCTTGGCCAGATTGATTAATTTTTGAACTGGAGCATCAGTAGAGGTACCTTTATAAAGTTTCCTTATTTTTTTCTTGATCTGAAACTAAACATTGCTGCCACTGATGATTCATGTTTCCGATTGGCTGAAACTGCTTGGTGAAATTGATTAATATTTGATGTAGAGCATCCATGGAAAGTCCTTTACAAAGTTTCC
>JAULBM010020372.1:0-11383 GCA_032357055.1 Geukensia granosissima | reverse complement strand
ATGCTTGTGTACATGCTGTTTTGTTTACTGTTGTAAATTTTTATTTATTGTTGAATCTATTTCAGATATTTAATGTAGTTTTGTAAATGTAATGTTTATTTCTGTTTGTAAATTTCACTGCCGCCAATGTATAATGTAAATATCAATTAAAGAATGTTTAGTAATTGTTCAATTGTCTTTGATTTTGATTTAAAATTTTTAAGTTTCATTTAAGACAAATGCTTTAATAGGTGATCATATCATATTAACATATCACAGTATTTTAACAGACCATTCTTTACACCACAAAATTGCAACCGCTAACAGCCACCTCTTGGGATAGAACCCGAGATCTCTATGTTACCAGCCAGCCCTGCTACCAAGTGAGCTAAAGAAATATTCCTTTAGCTAAGTTGATTTAAACTAGCTAAATATCTACCTGATTACAACTCAGGTAGGTCGCACTGTCACACTTCGCCCACCCCAAGAGACATTATACCATTATGACTCTAAATATTACAAACCTCGGCTAGTCTCCACTTAACCAACGTGGGTTTTTCTTTTGGGTGCCAACAGGAGAGAATTATCGATAACACAATATCGCAGCAACTACTATTGGGTAAGAAACCCGGGACCTCTAAGATACCTGCCAGCTAGCTACTGAGTGAGCTAAAGAAATATTCCTTTAGCCAGGACGATTTAAACTGGCTAAATATCTACCTGAATACAATATCTTGCATAAGTCACAGAAGTTGTACATTATGGGGAATTGGAAGATAACAAAGAGGCAGACATGAATCGTTAAGTCAAGACCTTGGCCAACAAAATGAAACGAAAGACAAACATAGAACAGACAACACTACACTGAAAACTAAAGCTGGAGTAACACGAACCCACCAAAAACCAGGGTGAGTTCAGGTGCTCTAGAGGGGTAAGCAACTCCTGCTCCACTAGTGACACCCGTCGTGTTACTCAGTATAGTCACAATCGGTATATGAATGGATTTGTATTCATGACATTCGGAAGATATCCATTGTCATCTGTGAAATGGATTTTTCGTACCGGTAGTATATACATTTCTTTTGCTTTCGTGCGGCCAATATGCAATTATCTGAGTTGATTTAACATTCAGTTCTATCACCCATAGTCATTTCGTGGGCATTTTGAATTTCAATTCTGTTATATTGTCACAACGGGCATATTTTCAGCTGATATTTTTACCCAATTTAATATCGTTAAGAGCAAGAAAGAGAGGGAAGTGTGGAAGAAAATCTTGCTCATCTGATGGGACAAAAGTAGTCCAGTGGATGTTGTTTATATGCCCCACTGAAAAATGTTTTGCCTTATGCTCCATTTCTCATATACAAATATGTGCAGGTAGTCGGGCTAGAGCGTCGGCTGTTCTTAACGTTCTCCATTGGATCTCGTTCTCTCATTAACCGTGAATAAATTTTAAAAAGTTGGACCTACAAGTACATATTTAGGTAATCGATTTGGCGGGCATTCATGGCCTACAGACACATACATATCATTTGGTGTGTATCATATTAATTTTTTAGGAGAGTTTTATAAGTTGTATAACTAATATTCACGAACTAAAATTGACTTCAAATGCCATTTAAAATTTGACATAAATGTAGACAATTTTGATCTGCTGAATATGAATATGTGCAGTCGGGGCAGGCTGTAGAGTCCGCTAGCCATTTGTTAGTTGTGTCGTGGTTCCTTTTGTAAACTTAATTGGCCAATTATTGTTACATTTGAATTTCATAACATTTGATTTTTTGTGGACTTTTATTGCTTTCCCTACTGAGGGATTTAAGGTAACCCACATATTGTACGTTTTGTGTGGCAGTTTCATAGACAATTGCACAACTTCCATTTAGATGTTGATTTCTTGATTTACAATAATTTGTAATTAGGCAGGTCATGCGTTTCAACAGACTATTGTTATTCAAATGTGAACTATCTAATGCTATATTAGCAACCTTACAAAATGGTTTCTGTCTGGGAGAATAATGCCCAAATTCCCATAGGTGTCCATGTATAATTTCAAGTTAGTTTCAAAATTACAATTGTTGAACCGTACACTGTACAAAGCATTGTCATGATGTAAAACATTCAATTGCCAAAACAGTTTCTGTCCAGAAGATCTTGACCAGATTCATGCAACTTTGTGAGTTTAAATCGGTTGAGTTGTGACGACCTTGTTGAATTTCTGATTAGCATCAAATTATGATTTTGTTAGAAGACCATTTACATAACATGCTTACAATGCTGAATATTCTATAACAAAACAGTTCTTGACAAGAAGACCATTGAAAGAAATTTTCTTAAGGTCCTATGTTAAAGTTTGTCGCATAACCAAAATTACAATTCTGGCAGAGGACCATCTAGTCTATATCCCTGCCAAATGTGAACTCCATATGCCCAGTGGAAAAAGGTTAAAAATAGATGAAAACAGAGTAAAAGTGACAGCATTGGCTAACCCGGATCTGTTGTCCAGGTGATTGAAAATGGAAAAATGTAAAACACAATAGAAAATCAAAACAAAAGATCACTGTGGTGGACCTGCCCAAATTAAGAATAAACTCACCAGCCCTTGCAGAGTTAGCAACTCTAACTCTTTAAATTACAAAATTACCAATGTTCAATAATATAGAGAATTTCGGTATGCAATATGTACATTTCAATGAGTAACCTCTTATCAGTAGCACTAAAACCAAAACGTAGGAGGTCTACGATCCAAACATAGCAAAAGAAGCTCTCTTATCCAAACAAATCGAAATGAGAAGCCTAATCCGACGACAGTGACAACTACTTTGTGCGATACTTTTCGAGGCCTTTTACGTATTTTCAGTGCTTTAGAATTTAACAAATGCAGCAAATTTCTGTAAAACATTGATTTTTATGTCGGACAAGTTTGATAGCTGTGCTTGTGAATACCCCCGAAAACATGATCCACCAGCAAAGGCATCGACCGAATAGTTTCAAAATACAAATTACAAATGTTGAATTGATATAGAGAATTGGTGATGGCTATTTTTATGCCCACTGAAAAATGTTTTTCATTATGCGCCATTTCTCAGATACAAATATGTGCAGGTAGGAAAGGCTAGAGTGTCGGCTTTTTTAACGTTCTCTATCGGATCTTGTTCTCTCATTAACTGTGAATAAATGATAAAAAGTTGGATCTAGCTATCTAGGTAGAAGTTTTGGGGGAGCATTCACGTCTTGCAAACACATACAGAGCATTTGGTGTGTATAATATTTAATTTATTGGGAAAGTCACTCATTTTTATAACCAATATTTATGAATAACAATTAACTTAAAATGTCCTCCAAAATTTGGCATGCATGTAGACGGTTTGATCTACTGAATATGAATATGTGCTGGCGGGGCATGCTGCAGAGTCCACTAGCCTTTTCTGTGGCTTTTTATAGCTTGCTTTACAGTGATGATATTTGTACATTGTTGAAGGATTTAAGGTAAACTGCAGATCTTTGTATTTTTACGTTTTGGTGCCAGTTTCATAGACAATCGCACATCATCTTCAATTTTGGTATTGATTTCCTGATTTACAATATTTTGTAATATAGGCAGGTCATGTGTTTCAAAAGACTATTGTTATTCCCATGTTAACCATCTAATGTTATATTAGCAACCTTACAAAATGGTTTCTGTTAAGGATAACATTGTCCAAATTCCCATGTTTTATTTCAAATTAGTTCCAAAATTACAATTGAGGAAGCGTACTCTTGACAAAGCATTGTCATAATGCAAAACAGTTTCTGACCAGATCTTGACAGAAATTCTTATATTTAAAACTTTAAACTCCTGACCGCTATGTTGAAATTCCAAAATTATACTTGGTAACAGACAACTAAAGAACAAAAAATTCAACTACCAGAACTATTTCTGAAAAGAAGACTCTTGACCTAATTCACTAACTGTTTAAATCAGTTGAGTTGTGGCGACCATGTTGCATTTCAGATCAGCATCAAATTATGATTTTGTAAGAAGACCATTTACACAACATGCTTACAATGCTAAATATTCTGTTAACAAAACAGTTCTTGAAAGAAGACCTTTGAAAGAAAATTTCTAAAGGCTCTACGTTAAAGTATGTCGCATTTACTATCCCAACAGCTCCAAAATTACTAAAATGTGTCAAGAAATACCAAGGGGATATTCGAGGAAAAGGGAAAATGTAAAAGTACTGACAAATTACGGAGAACAACGACGACAAGACCAAAACGACAAAAACACAACACTAAAAACTAAAAAACAAATGAACAACATGGACCCCATAAAAAAAACTTGGGGTAGACTCAGAAGCTCCGGAATAGTAAGCAGTCTCTGCTTCCTGCAGGACACCCGCCATGTAGCTCATATACTGCACGAAGCTTTGCAGAATTTTGGGGTCAAATTCCATGTTTGTATCAACTTTTGGAGGCAAAACTTTGTAAACAATTTATTATAGCAGTTTTAAAGTAAATAAAGCCCTCCACATATGTATCGAAAAATTACAACTTTTATTAAGATTATGATCGTAAAAAACGGCCATTTTTATTGTAGGTTCAATGAAGTTAACTAAGTTCATTTATACAAAGTTGTAATTAATTATTACATTTTATTGGATAACCTTCATACACAGTTAACAAATAGATATGTTATTTTTACACAGAATCAAAAACTAATCGTTTAAAGTTGATAAAGGTCATGTTATACCCCTTTTAGACACATTTTGACATGTATAACAGATTAAAAATAAAACATAAGATATTGTGCAAAATATTACGGTACCCAGGAGTAGACATCTAAATCGTTAACTTTTTCAGACTTGGCTGATACTAACGTGGTCGTTCTCTCTGTAGTTCGAGAGTGATAGAAGAAAAGGTTGTCATAATTAGCTCTGCCTAGTTGACTTATGATAATTAATATTTAACAAAAATGAAACTGCGTCTGGTTATGATATAAAAAATATTAGGTCAATGTCTATTATTATTTTACAATGACATTGTTTTGATAATTCATTGGATTAAATGCTGTCAGCTGACATTTTGTTAATTAGCATAACTTTTTTATTGAAATTATCCTTGATTTCCATCACTTAAGCTTTCAATTTCAATCTCAAGAAGTAAACGTTAGTTTTAATGACACAATTATGTAATAAAATAATTATACTCCGTTGTATCGCCAAAAATGAGTTATAGTGGACCAAAACATTAATATGTTTATTAATTTTCAATATCGGCATTCGGCATCAATCATGTTGATATTTTCTATTAAAACTCATGACGGCCTTTACAAAAAGGCTATAATTGTAGAAGTATTTGGAACAAAACTGTTGAAGGGGTTGGACTCATAAAAACATGTGATATATTTTAATTGACCTTATATTGCTTTTCTCTCGTACCATCTCTGAACTTAAATCTTAGCCTTGAGGTTGTTTGTTCATGAATACTAACTTGCATAATTTTGCTGAGACAAGAAATGCAGATGGATAGAGTAATTATTATAAACGCCTCATACTTTCTTTACCGAGATATATTTATGATTAGTTTATTTTTTTAAGTTCTTTGTGTAATTTCTGTCTGATTTACAATTTTATGATGTAATATGCATTGCTCATGGACCGGTTCTTTGCAGCCGCGGATCCAGGATTATACTTTAGAGGGGAGTGCGGGACCAGGCTTTGTCCTGGTAGGGGGCTAGGGGGCGAAGGCCCCCGAAAGCTCATAGAAATTAGGAAACTTAAGACAAAATTTTTTTCCTTTTGTTAGGGGGGGGCTTGTTCACCCCACCCCCTAAATCCGCCCCTGCTTTGCAAATACCGGGCAATTCATTGAATTTTCAACAAGTAATTAATATCCTTAATATTTGAAATATAACAAAAATTGCTTTAGTTCTTAAAGTTGATTGTGCGCATGTTGTTCAAAACTGGGCAGGAAACGGTGCAAAATCAGGAACAGCAAAAAATATTGTGTAATTTTCCTTGTATTTGCTTAAAGATTCTGTTACAATATTTCCATTCTTGGAAAATTAGCGCACTATTAAAATCAAAAGTGTTCATCGGTAAATTTAAAATTATTTCGGTTTTATTAATTTACTTATTGAGACCGAGACATGTGGCTAATATAAATTTTCACTTTTGTTGTAAACTTTTTTATATATCACTGCTACAAAATTACAGATGAATGTATATGGTTGCATGTCAATGAATCATTTCATCGATTGCCCTTGGGTTTTTAACTAGCAGACAGCAACTGCTGGTACACTTTTGAGGTCTATACTTTTGTTGTATCTTGTATATAGTTTAAATATATGCGTTATTGGTTTCCTGTATCGAACTCAAGTGTTTAACCCATTTCAACCGATTTGTATAGTGTGTCTTTTATTTTTGTTCTGTTACATCACTATATCCCGGGTTAGTGGGGGGTTGAGCGCTCATCAACCGGTTTAAACCCGCAACTGACTAATGTGCCATTCCCATGCCAGGAACCTGTAGTCCAGTGGTTGTTGTTGTTTTATTGTTATATGTTCCACATTTTGGCATTAGATTAGGTCGATTTTCGTGTTCTATGTATAGTTTTACAATTTGTATTTCGGGGCCTTTTACAGCGTCCATTATAGTATGAACTTCATTGTTGAAGTCCGTAATGGGAGCTGTATAAGTTGAAATTCTACTGTCATTTGGTGGATGGCTGTCTGATGGACAATCATGGCACATCTCCTATTTTTATGATACTGGATTGAGAAAATTGACAAACCGCCGGGGGTCTTTAAAGAGGCTGGAACCTTCCGGACCACCTGAGTTCAACCCCGGTTTTTTGGTGAGGTCCGCATTGGTCTTAGTGTTTTATTTGCTTTTATTTTTATATATGTATAAGTGTCATGTTGTTCCAGTTCTCGAGATTACCCTGGATGTCGACATTCAAATTTTGCCTTGCCCTTCGGTTTTCAGCAATGTTAAGGTTTATCTTTAACTTATTTAGAAACAGATGTCAAGACAAAAAAATAACAAAATGTTTTATGTCACTAAATATGAGACAATAATAACATGCATTTAAATACTTCAAATTATTGGATAACTTTACTTTCGCAGAAATCTTAACAAGCAAGAACATTTAAGGGTGTAACTTGATTCGAAATGCCTTGTCAATAATTGCAGTGTCTATGTGTTTGATTTCAATAGTCAGATTTTGTGGTATTTTTGCTAGTGACCGATGTTCTTTACAGTTTAGAATAACGTTTTCCAGCGGCATGAGTCTTTGAGGTTTTATCGATTTGGTTTTATTTTTATTAACCTAAATATAGTTGCCCCAGAAGCTTTCCAGTTCTTTTCCTAATCTTTTCCGCTCCACAACGAACGGAGAGTAGAATAGTGAATTAAAGGGCGTTAATCATTCACGTTTAATTCTTCATATACGAAAAGGAAGATATGGGGTAAATGCAAAGTAGATCATACTCAGTGGGGATCAGAGGACATTGTTGAATCTAGAAATCATCATAACAAGAGTGGAATTTCACTCATTATGACGGGTTCTAGATCGCATCCAAAAAATAAATCCTGTATAGGTAAATCAAGGCAAATCTTGCGTTAATAGTGCATATTTAAATACAATAAAAAAAAACGAAAGAAGACCAACCAATATTGTTGACTCCTGACTTGGGACAGGCACATGATAATTGGTTTCGGTCAAACATTGGTTGCTAGTAACAAACCTCCCACATCAAGGCCAAAGGCCGAATCAAAGCGAACATCAGATGCGAAAGCATACAAGAGAGCAAGCAATCCAATTTAAGGGTATCTTGACAAAACTAAGAGCTCTTTACAAAAACACACACATCAAAGGAAGATATTTATTTCAAATGCATGCAGTTTCTGAAAGAATGCACCAGGTTCAATTGCCAATAATAAACATCAGAAGTAATCAAACACAGTACCTTCAAAATGTAATACTTCATTGTCCGTAAAAATGAGGAAAACCAAATGTGTTCCAATTCCACTATATTAGTGTCTGTGTAATTAAATGGTAGGAATGTCAATATGTGTATCAATAAAAACTGATATCAATGTTCTGACAACGTCAAATTTGTACCCTCTGTGAATTGTACGAGTTGTGCATTTTCCCCTTTGCCCATTCTTATGGAGTGCATTTGGTATCTTCGAATTCCTTGTTTCATTAAAGGGTTAGTGAATTTAAACGGATCACATTTGAATTAATATACTTTATATATATATGTAAAATTATCATGGAATGCAGGTTGTGGAGCTGCATTTTAACCGAAGCACTACATTTATAGAGATATTTTTGCACTTAATCCTTGTAACAGCTGTTAAATTGTGTGAACGTTCAGAAGACTCTGATTAATTTATCCTTGTTGCAAAAGTGTACAAGAAAGGTGAAGGTTACGGTCGTATAAGTCAGCAATCACGGCCAAATCAACTGAAATTCATACTCCATAAGAATGGGCAAAGGGGAAAATGCACTATTGGATGGGAAAACTCGTCTATTCCATCAGTGAATTTCGTATTTAAACAACCTTGTTCAATTGATATGTTCATATCTAAAAATAATTATGAATTCACAATTGAAAATTCATATCAACCGACTGTCGTAACTACAAATCAGTTCTTATACCCAAGTGACCTGATCGATTTGAAATAAATACACGCTTTGCCTACTGAGCAACGCGACGGATGACATCAACCTAGCAGGAGTTGCTTACTCTTCAGGAGAACCTGAACTCGCACTAGTTTTTGTATGATTATACCCCCTTGTACCCTACCTCATATGATGCTTTATGTACTAGGATCTATAACAAAGGATTCCCAGAAAAATTTTTGGAGAAGCTTCATATGCCAGGCGAAAGTTTAATATAATCGTCAGATTTCAAGGTAAATATGATTTCGAGAGGTCTGACAACGATAAAAGGTATTAAAAGTACTAATAATGCTTCGTATTGGATCGGGAGTGACTATTGAACATTATGACATGTTTACAAATATTGTGGTAAAACAGACTACTTTTGCTCTCCCATCATCATATTATTTTTTGGTACGAGACGTGCCTATATCACCTTTTTTTGTGTTTACATTTCAATATTTTTACTCCGATTTGCTCGCGTTTGCACAATAGTGTCTGACTTCAGTGATTGTAACTTGTATCTAATAGCTGAACCTTAACACCAAATAATATAATTATCAAAGGTTTTCACTGATTTACTATGGTTAAAATGCAAATATCCAATTTTTCGGTTGATGGTACCTTTACTGATTTATACTTTAAGTTCGATCAAATAAATCTATTGATACGACATTGTTGTCAGAACTTTATAACTTGTTTTCCATGAACTTAGGTTGACAAACTAATTTAGAATCTTTGTCAATATGAATATGAGATTGCTTATCTTTTTCGATCATAGCGAGATTTGACGTTACGGGAGCAACTACTTCTTTGATTAAGTCTCTTTATTATAAGCTTGATGTCTTTATCCTCTATCAAAGCCTACCGAGATTGCTTTCAGTAAACTTCAAGCATTAACCTGAAAACACCTCTCTTTTGTTGGAATTCTATTTTAAGTTTGGTTTTATTACGTTCAGGGATATTTCTGAGTATATTGTACGCTTTTTGTTGATTTTTATGATGAAGCTTTGTAATAATTTATTTTCACTTTTGACCAGGGAGTGGCTTTAGATCCAACGAAACTACGCATGTTGCAAAAATACGACACTCGTAGTTGATGGTTTGTCTGTATGTTTTTAATATCAAATTATGTTTCATTTGCAGGCTAACTGTAATCTTATTAAAAACCGTTTCTGCTTTTAACTTGATAGTGTCCTGTGGCTGACACTTCGAGAAGTCGACAAGTCGAGCTTATGGATGACGGAACTCGGGAAATTTTTTAATTAATCTATAAAATCTTCTTTAATACAGCTCTTCAACAGTTGTTACCTTTAAACACGAGATGAGGGCAATTTTGATCCAACAAAATTCAATGGGACAGTCGATGCGACTTCCATGAAAGGAAACATACTTTTATAATATATTTTGGAGGTGAGGTCTAAATGTCCACCTTATAATGAAAGGATCATCAACTCGTTCATGTCTTTGAGCTCAATAAAACAGATGCTACTTTTTGTATCCTTCCAACGTATCAAGATGTAGAATTTATCACACTTAAAGAATAGCTACAGCAACCGTTGTTGAAAAAATTATGAATTTCAAAGCATTGTGCCATGCCTACATTTTACAAAATTATTGAAACAGAAAAATCTAAGTTAAGAAACAACATAAGCTTATATTGATATTGACGATGCCATTGGTATTCTGATGTGGTTAATTTTGTTAGTGAAGAAAAGTAACAAGTATGTGTGATATTTTCAAAATATACATTTTTAACTTAACTTATCACCTATTCTGACTTTTAAAATATACGGTTTAAAAGACGAATGGCATTACAAGGGCCAATTATTGGGCTGGAGATGCTTACATAATTATCTTTATCTTTGCTATTCTTTGTAGTGGTTTTTTTTTGGCTTAATTGATTGTCATCTTTCATCCTGGTCATGTCTGTCTCATTATGTTTATGTGTTTTGTGTGCTTTTGTTTGTCCTGATACGATCTGGTCTTGTCAATTTTGTATTTTCTGTATGTTGATTCGTGCGTTATTGTTTGACTGGGTTTTGTTTCTCTCTCTTTTTTATCCATAAAATTCAATAAAACTATTGTTTGCGATGTTTATTTTATATACATTATCGTTTTAGTCTTGAAATAGATATAGCACATACTTTTCAAAACCATTAAATTATTATAAAACTTCAATCATAAAACTGCCTCATATGCAATAAATTATTGTTTGCGATATGTATTTTTATATACATTATGAGTTTACTCTTAAAATAGATATAATGCACACTTCTCAAAAGCATTCAACCATTAAAATTGTAGTTCATAAAACTGCTTCATATCACGGGGTATAACCTCTAAGGCGAAATTTGTATAAGAGCGGATAAAATGAGTATTCTTTTTTTACCCAGGAGGCTAAAAACGGATGTAAACAAACCGCTTGAAATCTGTATGAGGTAAGAATGTTACGTGTTATTTCGACTTTCTTTGATGGTTATTGTATAAAATTATGACTATTCAAAGGCAAAAAGGATACACTTTCTTCGAGGACAATTGCCTTTTAATGTCGGATAGCGGTTTTCTTAAAAGATCGCGAACAATTGGCACATGCAGGCCTTATTTTCTATCCACGTAACCTAAATATACTTCAGTACTTTAAACAAGACAGTTTTGTCCCGCAAATTAATGCGGAGAGCAACAATTCGGGTCAGAAACCTACACTAATCATGAAATTATTGGGGCAATATGCTTCAAAATCCAAAACAAC
>JAULBM010020361.1:0-11383 GCA_032357055.1 Geukensia granosissima | reverse complement strand
TAGAAGTTAAAATTCTACTGTCACTTGGTGGGTGGCTGTCTCATGGATAATCATGCCACATCTCCTATTTTTATATTTATCTGCCTGCCTAAATTTGCACCTTGCTTTAACTATTGGAGTTAATTGCTACATTAAACCGTTACGATTTACATTTTAGCATGAATTTGCAGTTAAAAAAGATAAAGATATATGCATAATTTATGCAAGTTACGTTGACCAGTTTGATTTAAACCACGGAAAAGCATATGTGATAGTGTTTTATCATTCTTAATCATTATGATGCTTAAGTACTATTAGAAGAAAACAATTCGTTTATAATTGTTCACATTCTTCCGATTACAAGTTTCTAAGTAACAAAAATAATTGCAATTTTGTGTTGAAATTATCACCGATATTTTATATATATTGCATTTACATTTCTATTAAACATTTTTTTTCAATGTTGTATCGTCTTCATTTTTTGTGTTTGCCTTTTTTAAGATATATCATAAAAGTTAATTATTTTCACACACTAGACTGTGACGTTAAGTAGCCTTTCTCATACTTTTCGCAATTGTAAATGGTTTTACTACGTTAGAAATTTTTTGTCAAATTTAGTTATTTTTTTCTGCAAATAAAAAAAAAGATGTGGAATAAATGTCAGAGATTCCAAACGCCAACCACGAGAAATAACAGAGGCCATTTACAAATCCTTTTCTTCATTATATTTCTACCAACTCCATCTAACTATTAATTATTAGGTCTAAACTCTACAGCACATTTTCTTGACGTTGTTTATATTGATACATTGTCCCTGAACTTGTTTATTGACAACATTTATTAACTTCGATTAAAAATAATCTTCTACTCAGTGTCTTATGTGTTACTCTATTGCGTTTTTTACTTGTTTGCTAAGAACATCTTATAAATGACGCGGAAGCATTTAGCCAGTCTAATTAAAATTAATGGAAATTGATATGTTACTGTCCTTTTTTAATATCAGAGTTGGTAAAACTTCATGCAAAGGGTTTTATGTCCAATCAAGGATTAGTAAAAAATGACAAGCGTGATGCTTACTTCGACAGCTATAATCTTAAATGTGGTTTGTTTTTAATATCAACGAGATGCTCAAAAATACTAAATGGAAAAAGAAGTTTGGTCCTATTTGGAGGTTTTTCACCAACCATACACGTGATTTCAAATAAACCAATTTGGACACCTTTCTTAAAAGCGGAGAATCTGAATGTGTTAGAAAGTTTGTACACCTACTATCTAATAAAAACTTTGAACTGTCTTTCTAGACGTATATAAAACGTAAATTGCTTCTTTATGGCATATCTTCCATATTCTTCTTATAAAATATTGACTGTAAAAACATTCAATTTACTTCATTAACGAGATATCTTCCGTTTTATTGCAAAAAAACAAATAACCCAAATATCAGAGCCATTTAGGTTTGAATTTAGATTGTATCTTTGTATGTAAAATGCATCTTAGTATTTTTGTGATTATTTCCTTATTTTTTTTTTTTTTTTTTTTTTTTTTAGGTCTTGTGGAATTTTTGTTTCACCATCAAAATAAGTTAAATAGGGATGATGAGAGACTGCAGCATAAAACTCTTTTATATTTATTCTGAAACCAATTTCCTTCCCGTTCTACAATGATAAGCGTACTCGCCTCGACTGAGTTCTATCCCAGGCCGGTTTAACCATAGAAATTAAAATAGGTATTTGAAGCTTCTCCACTAAACACGCAGCATTTAGGAGTAAGACGAAGAATGGTCGGTCCAGGGTCAGAATAATGTGTCTGGGCAAAGGTGCATGTCGTCGGACTGTTGCTTTCGTGAGCTAGCATGTTAAAAAAAGCCGGCTCAGCTTGTCAGACTAGTACAAAACGAAATTCATTCATCATCATTCAATAATATGCTCTTGACCTGCCTGAAATGATACACAACATTCAATCAATCATTACCGTTCTCGTTGTTGATTTTGATAGGAAGAAAAATGATATTAGAAAACGAGGGAATGGAATAAACGCCAAACTGATAACAAAATATTCCTCATTTAGAATTATTTTTCCCAAATCAATATTTGATGTGTTCTTTAATTGACACCGTAAGAAAGAAACACTTGGTTTCCTGATCAGTTGCTTTGGAGATTTGAACTATTAGACAGCAACTGCGAGTACTCTTTCGAGGTCGAGTGCTGTTGTATTATGTATTTGTCTTAATTTTATTTGTTGTTGGTTTTCAGTTTCGACACCCAATTTCCATCGATTTTCATAGTTAGTCTTTAATGCTGTTTTGTGACAGTTTTGGGGGGAAGGTTAAGCGCTCACAAACCGGTTTAACCCCGCCACATGCTTAATGTGCCTGCCCCAAGTCAGGAACCTGTAGTCCAGATATTGTCTTAGTTTAAAGTCATTAATGGTTGTTTTTTGTTAGTGTTTTGTTCACCATTTTTAGGTCGATTGTCGTGTTTTATGAATAGTTTCACATTTTGTACTTTGGGGGCCTTTTACATCTTCCGGTATATTTTGTTTCCGGTTCATTATTGGAGACAATATAGGATCTGTAGAAGTTGAAATTCGAATGTCGTTGGGTGGATGGCTGTCTCATTGATAATCATGCCACATCTCCAAATTTTATAAATGAACTCGTACAAAGCTCCTTCCTGTGTTATGAATTGGGGAAGTTTTTTTGTCACACCCGTAACAATATTTTTATCATAAGATTTTGTTAAATCTCTATTTTAAGCTATATATCAATTCTTAGGTTGATCTGGAACTATCATTGTCCACATATGATGCCTCGGCTACTTCAAGCAGAAAAAATGCCAACCTTTAAGAGTATTGTTAAGTTATATTTTGTCGTCTTATTTGTCATTTAAGATGACAATTAAATCAATTCGTATTTATCGATCAATAAGACATGACTTGCTTTTTTATTATTTTATTTGTGCTATGGTAGGAAAGATAAAATGTTCTAATAAGGAAAAATATTAAAAAGCCAAGAGCAGCCGATAAAATAATTTCAATCATTACAATACAAAATAAACAATCGACAAGGTATAAATTTTTACTGCTTTTGGCTTCTTTGATTTTTTCATGGGACCACTCGTTGGGGAATTTTGGATACCCACTATTTTAGTTTAACCCCACCACATGTGTTATGTGTTTGTACCAAGTCAGGGTTTGTATTTGTGTTTAATGTTTCGCTACATGTACATTTACAATAATATTAAGGTAACAGAAGTATTATTGTACGCATACACGATTTTTATTTTGACGTTTACAAGCTTTTCATAAGAGGTGTATTCGTTCCTTGTTGAATGTCTTTTGGTGTCCAGTGTAGAATATCCATACGAGAGTATGCACAGAAGTGCATAGTCCAAAGAGACGAGAGTATACACAAAAGTGCATAGTCCAAAGACACAAGACAAATTTAAAACTAAAACTAAAAAATAAAACGTAAACAAAAGGAAAAAATCTTGGAATCCACAAACTCCTTTACAAAACAGGAAGGGTAAACATCCCCTGTCTTGTGCGCAACAGCTGTCGTGGATTCCTTAATCTCCAATCCTGGTTAACGTCAATCCGAGAAGAGATCAACTAATATTTTTATTACAGGTAATACAAAAGACCTACAAATTTGAAAATTCCCTCTATATTTTTCGCCTCTTGTATTGCATCATCTCACATTTGCCTCATATCTGTTTTTAGTTTTATAGGAAGGATAACCATCATTTTGGCCTACATACGGAATTGTGTGATAATGCTTAATTATCGAATATAACATTATAATCACTCACCATGGGTGCACAATATGTCAAATTTTTGCATATTACATGTATATAGTTTTATTTCCGTAAATTTTAATATGTGTGTGAATATTAACTAAATTCTAAACAGCTGATTACACACCTACAATTCAATAATTATTGCGATAGTCTTCATTGACGCAAAATATAAGGACATTGGCGAATTATTTTGAATTTTTACAAAAATAATAAAGTTCTTGTCCTAGTGAATCCAAAATGTAAAAAATATTCTTTTTAGCTAGTTTTGCGAAAACTATTATTAATTTAAGTCATTATTTGAACAAAAAATTAATTGAATATGTGTCACTTTTTCATTGAAAAATGGGCCAAATAAAGGCTTTTGTCGTACGATGTCATTGTATATATAGACGCAGACTATATATATGACCGTATATTTGCACGAAAATTAAAAGAGTTGTCGTACTTCCGTTTTAACAAATCCACTTTACCAGAAAAGCATTTAGATCATAGTTTTCAGGACAAGATAAAAAAAAAACAATATTGAGTGACAACTGTAAACTAAACGTGACATGCAAAATCCAAAGCTAGATCAATTCAACTCCTAATTTACGCAAACATTGTGTGTTAATCTTAAATAAGGTTTACCTAGGCATGGGCATAAAAAATCATAAATTTTTAGGACAAAAGGAAAAACAAACCCTTAATGATTAACAACGGTAAACTAAACGCGACTTACAGAAACCAAAGCTTGATCTCTGCGACCCCAAATAATGTGTTCCTATACCGGTTGTGACCAACATCGATTGAGATGTTTGTCTTTTGTTTTATTTTGTTGGCAATAATCTTGTATGTATTCCAACTTAACGATTTGTGTCTGCTCCTTAGCTATCTCCGAATTCCTTTTACACACCAACAATGTGTTTTAAAGCTTTTCCTACGTAGGGAATTAATTTTAATGCAAATAAATTTAAAACCCTAAAACTTGTTAAGTAGGGAGCTACGGATCAACAACCTTTGTTGGTCTTAAATCTGTGCAAATGTAGAGGCATTATCGTCAATATATTAGGGGTAAATCTAGGTAAAGAGACATAGAACGTAAGCCACAACCATTCTTATTTAGGGGTGGGGCTGAGACATTTTTATTTTGATATCGTGGAAATGATACTGTCACCTGCTGGAAAAAAAATGACTGCTGAAGTGTAGACCTCTGAGACAATTAAATAGCAGGTTATAAACATTTCTGTTTGACATGAAAGACAACAAAAATATTTTGCTTTCCTTCTTATTTTTTTTTCTCAGAGAAAAGTTCTGAACAGAATATTTTTAACCAAATAAAAATGCCATTCCCATCAATGATAAGAATAGGTGGCTTCCCTTTAAATGCCAGATACGTTAGTGTATCTATATATTTCTTATTTTCTGTGTATTTGAGTAACACAAATTATGTTGATAAAATATTTTAATAGTATTCAAAGATATCATATAACTCCTTTTAAGTGTTGTCTCAAAAAACTCACCTAGATTCACATCAATCAATCGTTTCTATATATATCGAACCTCTCCTTGAACCGATTGATTTTAAAATGTCAGTAAAGAAGTCTTTTGTTTTAATTAACGTCTCGGTTGCATGTTAATCGCTTGTCACATATATACTTGTGCTTTAATTATGGGATGTGGTTAAACATTAATAGTTAATATAATAATATTTTTACATGCGACGATTATACCGAGTGGATAATCGGAACATGTGTTCCGGATTCGATGTCTTCAGTTATATTTAACGGTTGCAAATCGTCAGAGTAAATTAAGCAGCTTTAAAAAAAATACAACTACCCATATGGCATTGTGTATTCTATAGAGTGGAGTGTTGTAGTGGAACATTGACGTGGAGTGTTGAACGGAGTATTAGAGTGAAGTGATGTAGCGGTGTCTTGGAGTTGAGTGATGGAGTAGGGTGTGGTAATATTAAATGGAATTCAATTATTTCAATGATTATTTTAATTTCAATTTGAAGCTTATCATTATTTTTTTAAGGCTGACATTATTCAATTTTATCATTTTTGTAGTAGTTTTTTGGTGTAACCAAATGACATCAAAAACTTCTACATAGGAAGGTAGTCTTACATACAAATAAAATAATTGTGTTTATTGTTCTTGTGAGAAACTATAATAAATACCGACAAAGATATCTATCAGGGAATAAATGACATGTTGTATAACATAGTCGTCAGGTCAGCAAAGAATACGACAGTGTATGAATTATGAGAACAGATGATATGCGTACACAGCTAAGAAATCAAACAACTGTCTGATGTTATCTTAACATTGTTAGATTAATCGTAATTGTATGTTAGTGTGTTATTATAGGCACCTTTATGTTTTAAAATTGTTGTAAAATGATTTAAAACAACATTGTATGTAACCGAATGTACTAAAACATTAATGTTAATTTAACCTCAATTGAAGCTTAAGTCTTCATGAAAAAAGATCGAGATGGAAATATAAGAAGGGTGTAGATATGTTTAATTTAATTATTTTGTTTGTTTAGTTCTGTTTCTTTTCCTTTTTTTGAGACGTCCCAGGGAGAGATGTTGCACTTAATGGTTTCAGAACCTAAGATTTTTTATACATATATAGATAATATCCAAAATGGATAGAAACAAATAAGGGAGCAGCAACAGTTTTTTTTCATAACACGGGCTGTTTTTTCATTCAAATATAAAAATGTAGGATAATTCAACTCATAAGAACAAACAGACCTTCGAAAATATACATGAAAGTAAGGATGATGTGACCATGACAATGTTCCAGAACTTTCATAAGAAGGTGCAGAGATAAAAATTTAGAAATGATAAGATGCTTTAGTTACGGGTTGATTCACTTTAATTTTAAACTATGCCATTGAAAAATCTTCTGTTAGTAGAACAAATCTGCCATCTCCTTCAATAAATGGAACTAATTGTTTTATTTTTGTGGGAATGTGGAATTTATAAAGGCTTTAGAGATAATTTTTACAGATATCCATGCTATATTAATGACCAGTTATTATCAATTTGCATCACCTAAATATCGTAGATCCCAAAAGTTTAAAAATGTGACCCAGATTCAAATATAGATAACTCTATTACAACTCTACTCTTTCCCCAAAAAACACTCCATAAATCTCACTCTACTACTCCACTACACCACTCCACTCCAATCCTCTACTAAAACACTCCACTCCATACAATACACAATGCCATACTAGTTAAAATTATTTGCAATTAAAATGTAATTTTTCCAAGTGTTTGTTCAATGTTTGCAAATACATACCCATCTAAACCCATTAACATTTAAAGCCTTGAAAATAATTAGTTTTGATCAGCTGGGCATATTTCATAATTTTATAGCCTGTTTAACTGTATTAAAAACCAAATAAACGTGTCAGAACCTCATTAATCAATTTAAATATTAAACGCGCAATAAACGTTATTTGTTCTTCTTTGATATGTGCTTTTACAGTGTAATCAACGTGCCTGATATGTGAATTTACAGTGAAATCAACGTGCAACAGATAAAGATTGTCGCGTGCGAGACAGGGAATGACTTTCCTTGCCTTACCAAGCACCCAGCTGATTTCTCTCCTGTTTAGTAAGGAGTTCGAAAATCCAAGCCTTTGTTCTTTGTCTTTCCTTTTTAATATTTAGATTTTTCGAACTTTTCCTGTTTTTTTTTATCTATGCACTTTTGATAGCTCATATGGGTATTCAACACTAGACTTTCAAAAAGTTTGCGTTTGACGAAAATCGAATTCTGTTCAGTTTTATTAGAATAATCTGACAGTAATTACACTGTAAGAAGAGACAGTACAATTAAACAATGACAGACAAGGCTAACATACATACCATTCACACATACAAATATTTATATACAAACAATTAATCTGCACTCGCGATTGACCAATACTATACTGGTAAACAACACAATATAGTAATATTTATGTGATTGTTAAATATTCAGGTACGCGTGCTATCATTAAGTCAAAACATGTGAATGCAGATGTTCATTTTTACACTGGAAGTAAAATGGCGGAGTTACATTTATATTCTAGAGTGTTACTTATAGTAATTAAATAAGACACACTGCCAGTTTTTTAGCACTGGTGTATTACAGAGCGACAACAAACAATACGTCTTTTCTTGTGATGACCTTTTCACATAATAAACTGAAATGTACTTATCACGAATAATCGTAACTTGTTCGCATTTACACATAAACAAATAATGGTATTCATCCCCAACGAACGCTTCTGTGCACAATTGACAAAATCGTTGCTTCCGTGGTACCCCTACTCACCTTTCTGTCTCTACCGCTATTTGAGCAGTTGAACATCTGAGTTTACAGATAAGCTTTCTACAGAAATTTGGGAGTTTCGATAAATATGGTTCAAGGGACCAGCTTGTTTTTATTTTTGAATACAATTTGCCCCTTGTAGAAACATTTATATCAAGTGTACATTTTTTGACATCGTATTTATTTAAGTCGGTTTGTGACTCCCACACATAACTAGGGCCTATGTTATATAATCTACTCGGAGCCAGGCTTTATTCATAAATCGATGGATTTCTCTGCGTGCTTTGGCGACTTTCTCTAATAAAAATTATCATTTCGATATGACTGAATTATTTTAAAATAAATAAAATGGAATATGTAAATGACAGAAAGATGAAATCCACAACCTACATAAGTTTATATCAAATATTTAAAAGTCTAATTTATCTGTACGTTCAAAGCGCTTTTCTGGATTTACTTAAAGACACGCCGGGGACCAAAAAAGGAAGATAGGTTAAACTTTATGAATTATAGTTGACATTCATAGACGAAATAATGAAATAAACAGTTCATATTGTAATTGAAATAAAGAGAGGCCAATTCTGAAATTTTACAAATAACAATATTAGAAAAATGTAAACTTAACTCTCCAACACATGCCAGTACCCGAAAATGAATAAGAGCATACAACTCAAGCACGGGGAAGGTTTTAACGACCTCCAAACAACATATCGTTAAAAAATAAAGTAAACCCAATCAATGAATCAACCAAATATAATTAAAACAACACGAGACATTTGTAAATTATCAAAGACAGTCGATTTATGATCTGAATCATTTGGTGGGGTCAGAGAGACTCTCTCTTAGTCTAAAATTGGGTTGTTGTTTTCGTTGATTATCCGATACTTGTGACTTTGATATATCTCACTGGACTGCAAAAAAACAATGTTTTTTTTTAATTTTAGCATGCAGATTTGGAATTTAAACAAGATAGAGTAATATAGATTACTGTTAGAGATAAGTAAATATGTAAGAGAGAAACGAAGCAGACGTAACAGGGTTAGCGTTTCTAGTATTTTCTTTAATAAACAATTTGCGAGAGGTTAAATTATCTTTTAATTTTGACTTTTATTTTACAGTTGTACCATATCTCACTTTTATCCACTCCTTGATATAAAAAAAATCTAAATGTCATTTGTCATAAGTTCTCAAGTTCTAATGTTTTCTAGTTCTGATTCTTTTCGAGTATAGGAACAGGTTCAGTTTTTATTCACCTTGGCTGCAAGCACTACCAACATAATGACAGAACATTGATTGAAACATACGTATGACGGCTTCAGATAATGGGATATCCATTCTCATCAACATGCAATATTCAGAGCTCGGTGTTAGAATATTATATGGCAAAGCTCTGTATTCGTTGTCAAAATCTGTCTACAGGGTGACTGACCACATTTGAGGTCTCCCGATTAAAATAAATTGAATTCAAAATGAAAAAAAACCTGATAAAGTCTATTTTTTCTATTATAAAACGGGAACTTCATATCTAATATTCTCAATTCCAATTTAAACAAATAAAGGTATTTGCGGTTTATGTATCAAGTGTGCTTATTTTTGTTTTAAAAAAATGGTGGACATTACACTGTCTGCTATGCCATGTGGTAGGTCTGAAATTTAAGCTGTTTCAAAACAAAATAAGATATGATCCCTTTAAAAAGTCCAAAATAGCTATTTCTTATGAACAAATATTTTCATTAAATCAGGTCAACACTTAAACGCAATATCGTATTTTTAACTCATTCAAAACTAAATATAATCAAAATATATCGAACAGTTGCGTAATAGATTGTGGTTTTATTTTTTTTGTAGGTTGACAACAAAGTTATGCCATTTTACTCGACTTTTGAAAATATTACGGCTCTTTGTAAAGTAAAATAAAGGCAGGGCAATAAAGAAAAGATATATGGTGCCAATTTAAAAAGTTACAGTCTATTGAAAGAAAATAAGATTTCATATTGACTATCCGTAAGACACTTAAGAAATTATAATATAATAATAAGATAATAATATAAATATAGCAATATAATTGTAAAAATAGTAATAACAATTAAACCAACTTAATTATCAAAATGAACAAGATATCAAACAGAAAACTTTCATTACCATTCCAAATTGCATCGGCGCACATAGCTTTTTTATTTGTTTAACATAAATGTTGTAAAATGTCTTTGAAAGAGAAAACACATATATTTTGCTGATATGACCATGTTTCCAAAAGTTGCATGCCCTATTGAAATTCTATTATCCCTATTTTAACGTTAAATCAATGATAAAAAATGAAAACAATCAACAAAATATTTTATTCTTTATATATTTTTATCTAAACTTACACATGTTCTTAAGTACAGAAATATTTTATTACTGTTTACAATTTAAATATTAAATGCACTGAATATATCATGTCAATTTTAATGAAATTCAGGTCATTCAGATATGACAAAGCGTAGTAGAAACTAGAATTCACCGTTTTAAATCACGAAAATCTGGTTTCAACTGCATTTCAACATTCAAAACAAAATTAGTAGTTGAAAATTGTATTTCGCACGAATTTCTTAACCGTATTTATCTTCATCGTGTTGCATTTGCACCAAAATATGGAGGTCAACATACGGTCGAACCTCGTTTACTCGAACTCCAAAGGCAACATTAGATTGCAAAAGAAGCTGAATGCAATGTATAACTGATTGCCAGGTTCTAGGTTTTAAGTTAATTTGGGTCTCTTGATTTCGGATATCGAATAACGGCTGCATGTCCAAACATTTGGAACAAACAAAGTTAACACGAACCCGTACATTATAACAGTTTTTAATAAAACGGCTACAATTAATATCCAAACGTAAACTATCACAATCTATTATTTAGTCATGACCTTTGGTTTACTCTGGGAAAACTTGGGGAAAAAGACGAACGATTATTTGAAAAAGGATATTATGAAGTCATTGGGTCAAAAACTTTTTTGTTGAATCCTTTCTACAAGTTAGTTTGATTTAGCTGTGGGTCAATTATTTAATTCAGCTTTCATTTTAATGTGTTTTCAAGGTATCAGGTACATTTTTGTAAGTGTCAAGATGATTAAAATCTGTATGTCAATACCATAAAGAAAACCGTATTTTTAATGCACTCAAACAGAAAACAAATTAATCCTGAATGAAAAACTCCAAAACAATTAAAGTAGTTAACGGAATTCGAAGATACCAAAGGGGCAGACAGAAATCGTTAAGTCGAGGACAGACAAGACCATGGCCAACAAAATG
>JAULBM010020360.1:0-21267 GCA_032357055.1 Geukensia granosissima | reverse complement strand
TTTCTACTTAAATGAGGGACATGGAAGTAACTTAGGATTTTGTCCTTTCTTTTTGTAACCTTTTCTATCCAGCCCTTTTCCGGTGGCAAGGGCGTCTAGATTTTTTTACAATCAACACTGTTTAAACTCCGGAATTTTGTCAAGCCTTTTTATTCACAATATTTGCTTTTTTTGCATTCTACCTTAATACTTCCATGTCCTTTCCTTCACTGTTTCAGTCATATTAGCCTAGCTTTTTTTTTGCATCATGCTTTTTTATTTGAAATGCCTTCTATACCCCCAAAATAAACATATAAATAGCTCATTCTCGTTTTTGTCACATTCCAGACTGCCACAGCTTTAGTTTAAGGGAAATCTAGATCGACTAAATGGGAAGCACCACAAATTAACTACCGTTTCAGTCCCAAGTTTCTGCAGGATTGCAATAAATAGGTATTGACATTTGTTGTCCGCGTCCGAGTACGTAGGTTGTTTAACATTTAAAAAAGTTTGATACTTGTTCAATAATGTCCATAAGAAATTTATTGTCATACTGGTATAAAATAGAAATGAATCCGTAACGATACGAAACCTACAGCAAAACTCAGATCAAGTATAAGTGGAATTGCGAAATGAAATTTCACAGCATATTAAATACCCTAACTATTATTACATGTTATTGCTTACGATCTTCAGCTTAGTGGTAAATCGTCTAGAAAAAATTAGCTCGAAAAATTAATAGTATAGATATGTGTCTTCAATTTGATTTTCTTGGCCATGGTCTTGTCTACTCTTTGACAATATCTGTCTGCCCATTTTTTATTTTGACATTCATTTTTCAATGAATGAAATGGTACACTAAATCCTTTGCAGAGATGTCATCAAGTTAAATACATGTTTTTTCTGTCTGTCCACATAATCCATAATACTGTAGTACCAGTCTACATAGGAATCAGACAGAATAGGCGTTACAATCAATAAAAGGCCCACCAACATACATATTTCATTATTTTGCAAAACCAAAGAAACAAAGAAAAAGCAGATTTTGTTGATTTTGCTACAATTTTTTAAAAATTAAAAAAATTTCCATTTAAGTCATTAACAAATCGGTCAAATTTTTCAATAAAAACAAAAGTAACCTCTCTTCCTATTAACATATAGTGATTCTATTTTTTTCTCAAATTTAACTATGGACATGGATACTATTTCAGGCGTATTGGACATTAAGAATACAAATTTTTGTCTTTTTTATAACAGGATTACCATCTGTCTGGTTTTATATGCACTAGTACTTAAATGTATTCATCTACCCATAATAAAAAGAGAATAATGTCGATAATATGAAAAAAACTGATGATGAGATGATTGCCGTGTCCTATCAGTTGCAACCCTTTAATGGGTTCCAGTAAAGCCAAAAAGTATCAACAGCTAATTTGAGAAAATCGGGGAAAACATGTAACAGTGACCTTCAAGCCTTGCACCACGCCATTGAGGTAAAAGACAAAAAGCAGATACTTGAGTTATGCCATCTTAAGCAAGAGAACTTCAATTTATAAAGAAGATTTGAGAAACTAAAAGCTTCTGAAAATCTTAAGGAAGAAAAGGAACCATCACGAATGGATTTATATTAATTAACTGAAGAGCAAGATAGAAACTATCAGTGATCCAGCTTTTGCTAAAGAGCATGACGTATGGTGCATAACACGTTTGAACATTGTGTTGCACATATTTCATGATCATTTCTTGTACAATGTTCCCGTTGTTACATTCATAAATCTTTGATAGCCTTGTCTTTTAGTTAGCCTGCAGACCAGAGTGTTTCTAGTTAGTCACTTAATTATGTATTTGTTAATGTAAATTGAATACAAATCCGTTCCTATACCTGTTGTGACTATACACCGGCTTTGACTACTGAGTACCACGAGAATACAAGCCACCATTGGAGCAGAAGTTTCTTACCCTTCCGAAGCACCTGAACTCACCCTGGTTTTTGTAGGTTACGTATTACTTCAGCTTTAGTTTTCAGTGTATGGTTGCGTGCTCTATGTTTGTCTTTATTAATTGTTGTTCATTTTAAGATATATTAAATTACCTTAACAAGAATTATACTTCAGATGTAATTATTAATGACCTAATAATTATAATTTGTCATTATCTGATAAAAATAATTCTTTAACTGAAGGTATCACAAGTAACTCTACTGAAGGTCTATGTTAAACATATTAAGTTTAAACTGTTGTGGCGTTAAATTACGTTTAGAATATCAGTGAACATCTACATTCACATGATATTATTTGTCTGCAAGAAACAAAGACCGATAATTCAGATACGGCCGAATTGCCAGGTTATATTTTCAATGTTAAAAACAGAAAAAAGTGGGGTAAAAAGTCAGGTTACAAGAAAACTAGTTTTCACTATATAAAACTCAAACTTCATTTTTTTGGTGAAAAAATTCGGCTAAATTTTTAACATTAACCGATTATGTTGCTTTGGTATAGTATATATAGTATATATAGCACCCGAGGACTCTTCATATTTTCACCCAGTTCGCGAAATTTCTGAAAATTATTCGTACATTGGTCTTATTGGTGATTTTAACGGTAGGACAGCTTTTGATCCAGTTTTTATTGATATTCACGAACATTAACAACACTTTACTGAACTTATCCAAGAGGGTTAACTATTTTAGATTAACTCAAGATAGATAAAAAAGAAAGAGTAGGGCTACTGTTAAAAATAAATCGTGTGGAAAATTGGTAGACCTCTGTAAAACTTGTAAATAGTCGCGTATGTGATGTAAGACTGTATTTTTTATAAAAGCATTAAAACAAGAAGTGTCAGAAAAGCGATATAAGAAGATATCAGTAGTAAAAGATATCTCAAACAGATGAGAAATCAGTTTGAAAATTGAAGAAGTTCCAACCCAAAAGAATATTGGAGACTGCTTAATCGAGGAAGGAAGAAAAATCAGCCGAACATCCCTATAGAAGATTAATTCAACTTCTTTAAAAACCTGAATCAATCGAGAGCGGAGCACGCTGATCAACAAACTACAATTGAACTAGATTTACCCGATGATATAAACATTGATCATCTTAATGAAGAACTCAAAATGCAAACATCACTCAGGAAGAAATAATTCCTTGAATCAAAATAAAAATAAATACTGTGTAAGAAACTAACAAGAAGTCTCTCAAACCCCAACTTGACGTTATACCCGATACTATATTTTCCCAAAAAATATTTCACACCTTTTGGGCCCTAAAATATCAATGGGCCTCTTGTTGGAAAACTAAACGATTGACTTGCATCTCCTATTTCTATACATAAAGTATACCAAATATTAATTTTTTATTTATCAAAATAGGAGAAGTCCCAATTTGTGCCACTTAAAATTTTACCATTAGGGCTGTTGTTTTTGTAACAAAATCTTGATCAAAATTAATTTTTCTTTCTTCTCTTATAGAATATCTCCTTTTTCCAGCTCATATCATACTATTTTTCCTACAATAGGAAGAGAGCAAACACGTGCATCCAGACTGAAAGAAAACAGAAAGGGAGAACTCGGGTAAGATTTAATTTATTAATTTGCCCTTTAAAGATAAGGTGGAACCATGGAATTGCCTCGACATTGTGTCAGGCAAACTTAACAGGCTGTGGCTGTAGCATCATATTTCCTCCTCTTCTTTCCAGTGATTTGTGTTTAAACCACAATTTATGCATGGGGAGATATTATTATATGAACTCCCAATAAAGAAATTAAGCACACATTATCATTAAAACATGGAGACCTTCAACTACATTGAAAAACCTTTAACTATACGAAATCGATGAAATGAGTATAAAAATGCAGCTGCAAAGAAAGCAACTGAGCCAAGAGTTTCTCAGGAAAAGATTAGAGTCATCACTGCGGAAGTTTGTCGGTCGCCATCATGATTTGTTAGACCTGTAGGAAATATTCATTTCACAAATGACAATGGATATCTTCCCACTAGCGTGAAAACAAATTCGTTTCTTTACCGGTTGTGACTAATATCGATTGGGTTATACAGTGGCTTTGTCTACTGAGTTACACAACGGGTGCCACTAGTGTAGTATGATTTGCTTACCCTTCCAGAGCACCTAGACTCATCCTGGTGTTTGTAGGGTTCGTGTTACTGCAACTTTAGTTTTCAGTGTAGTGTTGTGTGTCCTATCTTTGTCGTTTCATTTTGTTGGCCATGGTCTTGTCTGTCTTCCGACTTGACGATTTCTGTCTGCCCCTTTGCTATATTCGAATTCCTTTTATAAGCTTGGGTGCTCTGGAAAAGTCAGTGATCCTGCTCATTGTCTTATTGCTAAGCCGAAGTCTGTTACAACAAGTATATGTAAATTTTCTTTTCTTAGACCTTCTTTGTTGTCCACTATGTATGTACCACTTGTGTTTTCAAAGCTGCTGGTTTGTCATACTCTGTCAGAACTCATATACAGTTAAAACAAGAATTGTGACAATGACAACATATTAAAATCATTCTTCTTTAAAATTTCTTGTACATGTGTTTTGATATTGTTTCAATATTTTATAGGATCAACACCAATTTATGTATACTTTTGGAGGAATGAACAGAATGACATATAGATATGCAGATTCAAATTCATTTTAAGATAAGGTACCGTTTCTACCGTTTACACCCCTACAACATATAATCAAACCACTGGAGGAAATTCTCATTTTAGTGCATTATCCTATATATCAAAAGGAAATAAAGATAAACAAAGTTATTTTAGATTAAAAATATGTGACTTAAAAATCAGACAGGTAAAGCAGAGAAATTACCTTCTTACGCAAAAGGAAATGTGTGTCAGTATTTACAGACTAGTCAAATGGAAAATGACGGAATCTTTGCAAATGAAGTAGAATTATATAAAGCAGCAGCGTTATTTTTTAAAAATGTGTATGAAAAGAATGGTGTGCATTAGACATGAACAAAAATTCTCCTTCAAACTATAATGTTAAGCATAGTACAAACGTTGATCTGAAAGAAAACAGCAACTTTGATCTAGTTATTGTTCTAGAAAATTCAGAAATTCCACTACGCATGTGAAATGTAGACTATTATTATCTGAACCCTAAGAGTACTGCAAAATATGAAAATGTCAAGAGAAATGGTGAATAAAAAATACAAACTTGACGATGGATTCAGATATGAAAAACTACGCGATCAGATATGAATTACTGTACAAGAAAAAATATTGCAGCGACAAAAATACAGGTTAGTGGTAACATATGCTTCTAAGAAGACTGATTGTTGCTTCACGTCCAATGGCAAATATTTCATGCATTTTTTAGGACAAAAGCATATTATAAATGATGATATATGCATCCGGCTTTGTATTAGACCGACACACAGCCACGTTTTTAACGTGCCAGCTCATGAAAGCAATAGTCCTCAGGAAGATATGTCACTGTACCCAGACACATTATTCTGACTCTCGGCCTACAAAGTATTTGCTCTTACTCCTTAATGCTGTGTGCATAGCGGAGAAGCAGCAAATACTATTTAATATCTTTGGTTTTACCCGGCCAGGGATCGAACATACGACTTTCCAAATTCGAAGCGAGCACGATGACTATCACCGAGGTGGTTCTTCTATAAAGAAGATAAATGATAAGATGAGAAATTGGAACAAAGAATTGTACAGAAGAAAGACAAAGTACGCATCACTTTTATAGTATTGTTCGAATACCGTATTTAAGAGGACATCAGAAGTATGCTGAAGTTTTACCTTATAGGAATAACGTTAAACAGGTACAGTAAAAAGTATGCCACAGATATTGCTCACTAAGTCAGAGCGCAATTATTTGTAAAACAAAGTAACAAAGATTAGCTACACTACCTTTTTTAGCATAGATCAATTTATAATTCTTCTTTGATTTTTATATAGTATAATATATTTTGACATACATAAGTTTCAAGAGGATTGGATGAGGAACTATTGCAAAAGATGAATTTAAAAATCCTAATTAAATGTGAATCAATCCTCATGCTTCTCGAGATTTATTCGAGACTTTGCAAGTCAACTATATCTCTCTATTTTATGTCCTTGCGCTTTGCAACCAACAAAGAATTAATTTTTTCGTCATATATGTCACAGAAATAAATAACATTTCCTCTCACAATCTTTGGCTTTAAGAAAGGAAAAACACACCTCAATGAAGGAATACCTGTCCCAGCATCAAAGCGTCTCGTTTCAGACATCATTCAAAATATTTTTAAATCTGGCATTGGTTTTCTATTTTTGCAGCCTGTTCGAGCTACTGTTAAAGAACAATGAAGGATCTCTATGCAATGATACATCAGTTAGGTATAGCAACTTGGTTTGTCACATTCACTGCAGGAGAGTTGAGGTGACAAGAAGTTCTGGCCACATTACTGTACCTAAAGAATAATAAAAGATAACCTGATGATATTGATTGGTCAGAAACATGTTCACCTATTGCAGGCAATCCAGTAATATGTGAAAGGATGTTTGACCATCGAGTGAAAGCTTCAGTAATTTTATAATGTCTAAATATTATCCGGTTGGTAAAGATGTTGACTTTTTTCCAAACAGAGTTTCAGCAACGATGATCCCCATACATCCGTCTATTTTTGTTGATTACAGATGCACCAAAATGTAACGAAAGTTCAGACGAAGACTAAAGTAATTTCATAGATCACAAAGTAACATGTAAACTTCCTGATACAGACCCTGAGCCGTTTGACAATGTATCTACAGTCTATCTACACAGCAAGACACATTCCAAATCCTTTTAAAAAATACAAATCTATTTGCGATTCAATTTCCCAAGACCAACTGTCAATTAAATATTAATAGCTCGAATTGATTTAATGGTAAGCCACCTACTACTGCAGATGAAGTGGATAAAATATCAAAAGCTACTTTTAGATTTCCTAAACAGATTCTTAGGAAAATATAGACTCTTTTTCATGAGAAATGTGACATAATTACAATATAAATAGTGACTAAAGGACATTGCCACACGAAATACAGTTCACTTCAAACGAAGTTTGTAAGAAATAAAGATCAACGACTACAACAAGCATGGAAAGTTTAGATATAAAGTTTATGACAGACTCATACGCATATGTTGTATACATATTGTCGTACATAAGTAATTCCGAAACGGAATTGGGAAATTTACTGCAAAGTGCAACAAAGATGAAGCTGATGAAAGCAACACCGATGCAGCTACAGCCATAGAAAAAATCTCAATGTGTACCTTCAGAATCGTCAGAATCGTGAGGTCTCTGCATAGAATTGTTTTGTCAATGAACTTAAGGTCTGGAATTTGATTCTAGAAAATGAACATCAGTTTGAGATTGACACAGAAAATATAGAAAAGCTTGGGAAGATGTCCAAGATGGAACAATACAAGAAGAATCATGGGGTACAGCAGAGGCAGATAAAAGAAACGTTGACAGAGAAACGTGTTAAAATAACAGATGAACTAGAAGAAATACCTTACTATTCATACAAACCAAAAAAACAAAACTTAAATTGTACAACATTTGGAGTTTAAAAGTTCTTTAGTGTGAAAAACCCGGATCAAATCTTTGTTTTCTTAAGAGGTGGGGCTACAACTAGAAATTAATATTTGATCCACTTTATTTACAGTGAAACAACATGCATTGTATCTAAAACTAGCAATAAACCTGATTCCATCTCTGTTCTGCAAAGTAAATTATACTCTATGTCAAACTTTTTTGGAGTGCGAATTTTGGGCTTTATTAAATTATAAGTGCGTTTCCGCCTTTGGATTTATTTTGAATCAAAGAAAAGAGTTATCCCACGTTAACGCTTCATGTTTTACACTATGCAAAAGTGTTTTACATACTATTAATATCTAGCCCTAAATTTCTCTACCGGGGTTGGCCATCTTTGTTTTTGGTGGGAGCACTGATGTTTGACCTAGATAAAGTAATTTGAAAAATTGCGCTCATTTTTTTTATTCGGACACCTCTTGCAATACATATCAGAAAAATTACTTTTAGAATTCCATTCAGGCCCGCCACTAAGCATTTTTGCAGGTTATTTAATCTAAGCTAAATTACCTAATTATTACACAGAGTTGACAATGTATACTCCCGGTCTCCCGCTTGCGCGTGCTTTTGGCCACTTCCGGCAAACAAATTGGCTAATTTTATAATGTAAAATCCCCGTAGAGAATTAAAAACTCGGCGCAACTTAAAACTCATCGCGATAGCCAAAAAATATTATTGCAAGTCACTTGCACTTTTTTCAATCTACAAAATTAACACCGTTTTATAAGAAAACGGTAGACCGTTTTTCTTTCACAACGTATTTACCCATTCCAGCAAACTCTGACATAGAGTATAGGAAGCTTGCAGACTTTAATAATTGGCGAGATTTCCATGGTTGATCAGATCCGGGGATCAAACCCACGACCTTCCGCACCAAACTGAAATAAAGTTGGTATTGGAGCTATAATAATGTATATGTTTCTTGTTCTGTAACATGTTTATTTGATAATTACAGATAAAAGCATTATAATTTTATTCATACAAGATTTTTATATGGGGGATTTAGAGCTTTTCACAAGGAGTGGTATTCAACCCTTATTAAAGGTCTTGTGGAGGCATCTAGCCCTATAAATTCCTTTGTTTTTCTTGTGGTTGGAATGCATATTCTGACATTAAGCCCATATTTTTGTCATTTTCATATCACTCAAAATATATTTCTATCAGGAATAGCATCCTTTTTTTATCTTCTAACATTACAAAAGTTCTTCAAGATATGCCACGATTCTTCCAGTAAAGGCTTTACTACAGCCATTAGATGAATTTCTTATTGTTCAACTCAATACAGAAGGACATATACCATATTTTTCTGATGTAAAAGCAATGTAAAACTTTCACAGCACAGACGTGATTTGTTGACAGAAACCTGGTTATCAACACTCCATTCACTGCAACCATTTCTGTTTTCAGGATACACTTTGTACAAAAAATTACGTTCAAAGGCCTACAAATAGGATCATATTGTACTGTCAAAATTAGTAGACATGGACAAGAGAGGTGTAGCAATGTTTTTTAAGCAAGCCCACACCCAAAAAGAGGTGTCATTTCTTTCTTTGAACAAATTAATAAAGTAATTGGAGCTTTTGTTAACAATGGTCTACAGACCACCAATATATTTTTTCTTCCGCCACTTTTATAAGACTCCGTAATGATATTTTGGGATCTTCATCGGACACTGTTAGACTATTCAAAAAGTCCCTGATAGAGAATTTTTGTCGTTACGGTATTATCTTCATTTTCTTCGAAAGTCTTGTTATCATTTAAACTACACAGCCGAATGTGCCACGCATGAATTTCATGCGTAAAATTTTTCGTATCATTTTTACACGAATTACATCATTTTGACCTGAAAAATACACTCAAAATCTATGCGGAATTTTTCTTGTCATTTTCACACCTAAATATTTTGATTGTAAATTGGATGCCAAAATTTTTCGCATAAAATTCATATTATTAGAACGGTATATTTCATGGAAATAATAAATTTCGCATAAAAAAGTTGCGAAATTCCACACCACATGCAAAAAATTTCGTGTCAATATCTTGCTAATTTCATGCCTGGCACATTTTGCTGCGTAAAAAGCTGTAAGAGATAGCTTATCAGATATAATGAGGAAAATAATCAGCAATATCAGACGCAACTTGTCACATTCGGGTCAAGATTTCTATGAATTATCTCCCCTTGCAAATTGACACATTCAGTAAACGATTTTTTCTCGTTAGCCTTAAGACCTTGAGACCTGGGACCTTCATTAAACAACTTAGGATCATTATGGTACATTTAAAAATGGCAAGGTCAGCGGTCTAATTTCAAGGTCTTAGCAGCATTTTCCCATGTTAATGTTCATTTTTAACTCAGAAATGGCAACAGATGGCTGATAACATATAATAGAGTATAAGTGTATCTAAAAGAGATCTACATTTGTTACATTGGGTTAAACATTATTAGACCAACCGTTTGGGTCAAAATTGAAGGGTTTTTTTAGTATTACCAAAAAACGGTATGAGATAGAAAGAAATTTTGTATGGCAAACATACACTTTTGAACTTCGAGGGCTTGGTGTTGTATAGAAAATAATGTATTTTACGTATTTTATAGCAAACAATCAAAGGAAAATAAACCTTAGAACATAAAAACGAAATTCTGAATGCAAGCAATAGGTTCAGGTGGCGGCAGTGCAACAAAACATTTTTCCAATATCCTTTAACTTACACCCTACTTTTTCTATGAAAAGACTGTCCGTCCCGGCAGGCATGCTTTTTTGTTATACATATGCAAATCATACACTATTTTATCAAACAACCGAGGATAATACTTTCGAGCGTACTACACATCACACATTACAATAATTAAACAAACAAAACATCAATACAAGAAAAGCACAAGTTCATCCTTAAGGAAACTCAAATATCCCACAAATGTCAATTATAATTTAAGAAATAGTCAAAGTCATTCAAAAGTTCCACCACTCGAAAGTCCTTCTTTTGATTCTGTGTTCCTACACTAACACACTCAATTACTGATGAATCCTAATCGAATTTTTCTTGATCATCTTTATTTTCTCTAACATTCGGTTGTGTAACAGTCCCTACGCTCTGCTGATTACTCGGCAGCAAAGTATTCCGTCTGGGTTTCACTAAAAACCATTGAAGCACTTATTGAATTCGCCATCCAAAAGCGGATAACACATAAATAGTTCCACTATTGAAAACCATTTTGTTCCTTCTTTACTCCTACATAATCTATGGGTATGATAGATCCTTAGTAATTGTTACTTTCACCGCTTTTTCCCTGATTGCTTTTACTTCGGCTGATTTCTCAATGTTCATGAAAGTACTTGGAGGTACCAGAAATCAGTTCCATCAGTTCCCTTCTTTTACTGTCTCTATATTTGGAAGTTTTAAGTGAGTGCTGTCTCTCTTCCTTATGAAATAAAGTATATAACACAATTACCGAACAAACCAAAGTCCATATGACAGAGTGGTTTTGCGCATTCATGAAAGACAATGGGGGTCACATATCTGACTGGGGAAGACTATTACCTTCTAGTGTATCGTCCTCAATCACGATCATGTTCCCTGAAGTAGTTTCCTTTCTGGGCTTCTGTGGAGTTGGTGGAAGTGGGGACACGGTTTTGATAGGCGGACCAAATAAGTCTGATAAGTCCTTTTTAACTGGTGACACATATGGATGATCCTCTTATCCCAGAAGTATGCTGACCGGTAATGACATGTTGAAAAATGATCCGTTTGTAGTTGTGTCTGTTTATTTCTCAGGAGTGATCTGTGTATTGTCCTGTCTACCACTGTCTTTGTTTTGCCTCTTTTCCTTTTAACTTGATCTCTCTTGTCATCTCTAGCATGTGTCTTTATCTCCTGTATCTGTTCCCCTCTTTCCTTCCTTTAATGCATCTGTTCTTTCGATCTGAGTGATCACTGTTGTCACTTTCACTACGTTTCCTATTTCTCCATGTTTAACACCTGTTTCTGAGTTTTCTTCTTACTATTTGTTGCGGTGATAGTAAGCTAATCGGTGGCACCATGCTTACAATTCCCGGTGGTTTTCGCAGATCTGTGCCCATGTCCCTTTTTAATATGTTCCTCCATTCTATAAATAAAAAAAAAAAATAGACACAACATAACTGCAGTTATGTCTTTTTGATTTTATAAATAATATTTGAATAACTTCTATTACAAAATGTGGTCCTTCCTAGTTTCTCTGTAATTTTGGTGTCTTGTTCTTTATTCTGGTATTTTTAAATAACCGGACCACGTCGCCAACTTTGAACGAATTTTGGTTGGCCTTCATTTCAAAACTTCGTTTTTGCTTTTCACGTCCTTTAAAAATGTTGGCCCGTGCTTTATCGTGTATTTTCAATATTCGTTTCTGTAAATCTCCCATGTATTTATTAACAGCTAAATTCTAATCTTTGAACTCCTCACTCTAAGTATGGGAACAATATAGTAAGTCAACAGGAAGCGTAGCTTCTCTTCCAGCCATCAACATGCAAGGAGAAAACCGAGCAGTTTCGTACTTCTATATGCCATAAGAGCCCAAGGGAGCTCCTCATCCCAGTCTCTTTGGTTCTTACTTATGTATTTTACTTTGTCCTCTAGACTTCTATTAAGTCTTTCCACAAGCCCAATGCTTTGTAGCTCAAAAGCCGTTGTTCTTGTTTTATGAATTAATATTTGCGTATATAACTCTTTGAATAGACCAGACTCAAACTGTCTGCCCTAGTCACTATGGATATGAGGGTGTACATCAAATCTGCAAGTAAAATTGTTAAAGAAATTCTTTACTATGGTTTCTTTTTCTGAATCTGCCATAGGATACCACCTGCCCGCCCAATTTTTGAAATATTCAGTAACAATCAAAGCATATTTATTTTGTTCATGTGGTAAGGGTAGTGGCCCTAATATATCAAAAGCTACACGTTCCACTGGTGCTCCCATGCTGTACAGTTTCATTTTGCCTTAACTCTTCCTTAGAGGTTGATTGCGAGAGCTACAAACTTTGTATCCATCTTGTTATATCCTGCTAGTAGCTAACCCAATGGAATCTATTTTGTGTCGTTCCTACTGTCCTATGTATTCACAAATGCCCCGACTGTAGATCATTGTGCAATATTTCTTCCAGTCAATACTTTCAATAGCTATGTCAGACCAATCAGGTCGTTTTGTTCTGACGGACTTAAAATAGTATAACTTGGATGACACACGGTCACTCGTCTGTGCTGCTCGCTCTTCTTGTACAGTCTTCTGTTGATACCAAGGACTAATCGTCTCTTCATCCTCTTGACTCAACGACGATGATTTGTCTCGCATCGTCGTTTTCTTAAGAAACTCTGGTTCGGCATTACCACTCTCACTTGTAGCATTAATTTCCGTTTGATCCTGTCGACTTCAGTGTATGCAGGGAAGGCAAGGTCGACGTGACAAACCGTCACCGTTCCCATGATGTCGCCCAGGACGATGATAGAACTCAAAATTACAAGTGTTCAGTGTTTCTTGAGTCATCTGGCCATTTGTCTTTCAGGATTTTCAAACCATAGTATCCATGTCATCGCGCCATGGCCTGTTCGATCTTAGACCTTGTACCATAAAGGTAATGGTTAAAATGTTTTATTCCCAAAATGATTGCCATTAGTTACGTTCTAGTAACACAGTATTGCCTTTGCAGCTTACTTTGAGCCTTGCTAAAAGTATGCTATGACGACCTCTTTGTTATCATTCATCTGTGATAACATAGCGCCAATACCAAAACCACTTTCATCTGTACCTAGTAGAAAATGCTTGAAATCATCTGGAAAAGCAAGAATGGGGGCAGTAACCAAGTCTTAAGTTTTTCAAACGCATTTTGTACACTTGCATCCAATTTAACAGGCAGTTCCTTTCTGTGAGTTTATGCATTGGTCTGATAATTGCCGCAGAGTCCTTTATGAAGTAGGAGCATCCTAGAAAACTAATTTCTGAAATATTTCTGGGACCATGTCTTAAGCACTTTTGCATCACCTTTAAAACATGCGTGCAAATTCGGTCAAGGACAGCACTTAAGTCTACTTAAATGTGACCCAAATGTGTCAGAAAAAACAATGATCGATATAAATAAGATATGTTTGCCAGTTCAGCCCTGCTAAAATGTTCTCCATCAAACGTTGAAAAGTAGCAACGCCATTGTACAAAACCAATACCTTTACCTTAAACTGAAACAATGCCATTGTATTGGTAAATGTTGTCTTTTCTTTGTCCTGTTTTGAAAAATTGATCATGTTTATATCTGCAAATTATTTTGCATCATAATCTACTTAGTTATAATTTATAACCCCCAAAATAAGAGAATTATATAATTTCAATTTTTATATATATAATTAAGATTACCTTTATTGATTTTTCAAAATAATTTTTTGAAAGTACCGCATGCGTTTATTACGTCACTCTAGTCACCAACAATTTGGCCCATGACAATAACCTCTGTATTTGGCGGAATTTCCAAATCCTGATTTAGTTTGATTTTGAAAATGGTGTCCATTTGACTCTCTTTAATACATTTCATGACGTTGTAACTAAAAATAAGTCTCTCAACACCAACATTAACCTATACCTCTGCAAAAAATCAAAACCAAGAACTACCTTTACATCAATATTCGCAATTATTACTTTTTACAAAATGACTAATGTTCCTAACTCGGTAAATAAATCGACATGACCAATCCATTTAATAACACTGCCATCAGCCAAGAAAAGCTACTTTGCACTTGTTTTTATTTCAGGTCTAGCAGATTTTAAAATTAAAAACGGACCTTAAATTCCGCAAATTATCTGCTGGTGATCGGTCCTAGTCTTCAGCAATTACACGTTTCCTTAGTCGTCTGTGTGTGATCCATGTGTACCTTTAGTGCTTTGATTTTCTCTTGAGTTTTTTTATTTTTTCTTGCAAAATTATTTCTGTTGTCCCTAGCAAACATCTTGTGGTCCTTTTTAAATGAACTTTATATCCACAGTAAAAGCAGACTGTGCCGTTGGAGTCATCATTTTTGGTAATCGTCAAAAGTTCTATCTCCTGGCTTATTTTTGCCAACCTGGACCGAAACTATAGTCACTGTTGTCAAGAAAAATCAGTATCAGATTGCATTCACAAACTCTTTATAACATTGCATTTTTTGTTTTAAAACAAAAGCTTCATAATCTAGCCCAATCGTATGCAATCGTCTATCGTTTTTGGGTCCCGCTAAAAAATCGTTGTAAAAAAAGTTGTATTTTTAGGGGGTTGGAAGCAAAAATAAAGCAGCTTTTTGCCAATTGATGGCGTATGTTGGGTACGCCAGTCAAGTAATACGTCTAATTTCATGTCCCAAGTAGGGAAGAGTTTGACAACATTTTCTGAAGTATGTGTTCTTTTGTGATTTGCACATGTTTGCCTGGTTTGCCCGGATAAAACCTAGCCGTTAATGCCATTACTAAGTAACTGTAATGAAAGCGTCCAGTCAATCTCTGTTACAATTCAGTGAGCTATCTTTATTAAACTCGTTGCCAGTTCATAAGCTTTCATTTCATCGCTCAATTAATCGACACCAGAAATAATCTAGAATTGGAACAGTCACGTGAAATATTGGGGGTCTTTTTGGTTTCATTTTACCAGTTGGAAAGACCAATCCATTACCAAAATAAATGTCACTTGTAGAAAACAAATTACCTATAATCTGTACATGTATTGCTGATCCCAACTGGAAAAGTCGTGGTGTCTACACACCTGTTTTTGTTCGTCTGAACAGATCAAACGTAACACTAAGCATGCATCCTGAGGGGTACATTGCGGTGGAGAGTTAGTGCTGAGCCCTAAGTACTGGTCCACCTGTTGACCCCGGAGATCTTCCTGTTGCCATTTCTAGGTGACCAGGGATAACCCTATGTTCAATTCGTTCTCCTCCTCCATGGGATGTGCAAACCTTCTTCGCTTGATTGACTTTCCAGTAAATCTAGAATTCTTTCATCTGCTGCTCTCTACTCAGCCAGTTCTTGGCGTAATCTTTCAGCGGCCCTGCTGTCTCGCTCTTAAGTCAAATTACTTTGAATTTCTCTAGCTCTTTTGTTCAGTCTTAAAGTGTAACCAGTCGTCTCATTGTCCGTTTCTGTAACCCGCATCTCTGATGTGCGGTTTTAGGTCAACACGTAATACGGGGAGCCGTGATACGACTACCGATTCTGTTAACGTTGGTCCCTGAACTTCTTCGTCTTCTCCATCCGCGGCAAAAATATACTCGGCTGAATAACCCTACACCGTGAATTGGGTCGATCCAGTCGTACTTTTCAGCTAATGAAGTTATGGATTCATCTGTCAGGCAGTGTAAAGCCATTTCAAAGAATTGATTATTCATTAAGACCTTAACTATGAACTAAAACAATATGAATTATGTACAATGCTGTTCAAATTATTTCCTCATACATGATTTGATTAAAAACGATGTTTTAATAATTATGTATATTAGACCCAAACATTTGTAGGCAAGCAAGCTAAGATAACTGTAATCAAAATTGGTGCTCATTGCAGTAATAAGATACAATCAAATTCTTAATTTTGTGACGTGCAACTTTACTGAATGGAACTTTTAGTAGTTTTTCTGTATACTTTTCTGGATACATAAATTATATATGAAAAAATTAAGACCCCCAAATATTTTTCAGGATTGCTTATTGAAAATAAATTTTAATTTCCATGATGTTGATCAATGTTCATCATTTCAAACACAATTAAAATGATGTGAGCGTTCAGATGTGACATTTAGATCAGGTGCTTTTTCCCACATGCAACTTGCTTCCTTCTTCACGTCCAATATGCACATTTTTCTCGCGCATCAAAACCATATTTAAGTCCCGAATTTCTGGATTCAAAATCACTTTAATTAAAAAAATCAAGAAATCGGATATCAGAGGCGCAGAGATGCAAAATTATTGGCATGAATTAAGCTGGTATGTTCTACAAAGCGATAGGTAGACGGCTTGGTTATCAAAACACAGTGATCTGCCCGACACTTGGAGATCGCCATCGCAGGGAGATGATGTTAGCTTTGTGCAGAGCAAGGCAGAACTGCATGGAACCTTCAAACCTGGCGATTGGTCATACGAAAATAGATTTTTTCTCCACGTAATTGATGGTCGAACCCGTGTCTGGAGGGATCGTAACTCATCTTACACTCCACGAAACATTGTTTCATCAATGCCTTTTGGTGGGGACTCAATTATGGTATGGGGCTGTGTCTCGCATGATTGCAAGCTGGATTTGATAACAATAAGTTGCAACCTTACTAGCGAAAAGGAATTGAATAGGCGAATACAGGATTTGGAGCCTCCTCCACAGACATTGTAACAGTGAGAAGCTCACTTGAACCAAGAATGGCGCCAGATAAGGCCTCAACAAATCAGACGTCAAACTGGCAATAAACGGCGCAGGGTTGCAGCAGTCATCCAGGCAAACGATGAATATACCCGATATTGACTTTTTGATGACTAATTATCAATGTGTGGGTTGTGATTGACATTTTGTCATGTGATTTGACAATATAATAACGTTTTTGATCTTTCACTGACAAAACTTATTAAAATAATTTTAAGTGTGAAAACTGTCCATATATTGATAACATGATATGTAAAATTAAAAATTGTTATTTTTTGTGATAATTTTGTTTTCTTGTGCCCAATAATGCATAATTTCATTTGATTAACACGTTTCGAATGAATAGTTGAAAAACACGATGGTGCTTAACTTTTTCCAGGTGTATAAATGCGTATTTTTATCGCACTTGTTTTCCACACAAGTCTTTTAAAAAACCAAGAGACTCGTTATTTAAATCTTGTTACTATTAGAGTTTTAATTGAGTCTTTAAAAAGTCACTCTAGTGAGGACTTAATGCCACAAATTGAAATTCAGTCTTTCTTTATTCGTATAAATCACAAATAGGTTCCGTTCAGTCTAATATTCCGTAGAAACTTGGCCTTTGGCTAGCCGTATACCAAGTGAGTCTGCTCACGACTAATGAACTGTCCCGAATTAACAATTTAACAATGTAAAATAGATCCCTGAACGCAAAGAACAATTTTTCAAAGGCCCAGTTCCAACAACAAAAAATTCAATATCCATAACAATAATTATGTAGCATCTTGCAAAGCATCATGTACTATATGCAAAGGGGAAAACACGAAATCATTTCTTTAACATTTTCAACTTAATTGGAAATGTTTTAATTCGTCTACCCCTTTTACCTTAACTTTAACTTGGCAAAGACCATATATTCCGATTTGTACATGCCTTGGCTATCATCCAACAAAAATCATGATAATTATGTTTAAAATCTTCTAGAAAAAACGCTTTTCCCCATGGCGAATCATCCCCTGTTAAAAACGCAATTTTACTTCCGGGAAAGCTTAGTGACGCGTTGTTGGAACATGCCGCCATTTTCTAAATCACTCTTTAAAGACTCAAATTCATCCCAATGCATCTATGTTTCAAATAAAATTTCCCTTCTTAAAATTCATAAACTGTTCTTGAAAATACGGCGTACTGAATGAAACTATAATGTGTATTTTAGCACTATTTTTGCGTATGTTCTAACATGTCATAATGTGGGGGTCATAAGGGGTAGCTCTTTGTCACTTTTTTGCTTTGTATATTAAAACCGTACCTGATAGTACATTGTATAATAAATTACATAAGGTATTGTTCAAAATAGTTAAATATAAACAAGAGGCCTACTTGGCAAATTTAAGGTGCTCAAATATTTTAGTAAATAGAATAATTGATTTTTGGTATACTTTATGTCTAGATAAAGGATATGCATGACAGTTGTACAATTTTCCCACATGAGACCCATGTGATATTCCTGGGTCATAAAAGGAAAACATCTTTGGTGAAGAAATAGTCTCTGGTATAGAGTCAATTTGGGTTTTCGGCTATATATACTTTTGTGTTAGTATCCTAATGCAATATTTCTAAGTTATTACGTCGCCCAAACGTAGTTTGGAAGTCTATTTTTTTCAATTTCTTATTAAGTCGCCCAAACGTACCTTGAAAAAACTTGCTGTTTTGCTTCGTTTCTTCTTATTATTATTTAGTCGCCCTTGTTTGGAAGACTGATTGCTTTTGTTTCGTTTCTTTTTCTGTTTACATATAAGGAGTTCCTGCAGTTCCTGAAGAGGGCCGGAGTTGTTTTGTTTGTTACCTAAAGAACACATGTGCTACACTTAACAATAATTTATGTTCCAAAAAGAAGACTACATAGCAGAATTTGAGGGGTTCAAAATGAAAATTTTCAAATATTACAATGTGAATTTTTTACAGTAATATTTATGCAGCATCAAGGAGAGTTTGTAGCATCATGTTTTATATGATACAAGAGGCCCCTATGAGGTAGTGCATGCAACATTTATTATTCAAACCAGAAGCCAACATGTCACCAAGTTGGAGATTAAGAAGGGGAAACTTTTTGGTCTGTATATTAAAACAGTGTTCCCTTGGGCGGCTGAAGTATAGAAATAAGACGTACTGTTTCTGCGCCGGCAGGAAGAACTCCTGTCAAAGGGCCTTCTGTTAGTTCTAACTGGATTTATAAATACTCGAACTTCCCTTCGGCAAAGTTGTGCCGGAGAAAGAATAGGCACAAAGCGTCTCCGTCCTGGTTGTTGTGGGTGTATAAATTCACAATTTGTCCGTGTTTAAGGTAATTCTACGTCCTTAGCACGTTGAAGAAAAAGTCCATCCCTTACCAGTCCCCTGCTCAGAGTCTACATACTGATTTATTGTTTGTAAACTTGTTCTCATCTTGAATATGGCTGAAATATTGTCCGCTGGACGTTAAGCAAAATTAATTATTTATTCAATCAATATCAAAACATTACCCGATAGTATCTTGCGATTTTCGCGCGACGTCTCGCGACGATCACTTTGGAAGTAGAATTGAGCCCTTAGAATCCTTAAACAGTATTTTTAGTTATTCAAACGCCAAAACGTAATTTGGAACATTAATTGTTTTTCGTGTTATTCTTATTCTTATTTTTAATTATTATTAAGTGGCCAAAACATAGTTTGGAAGACTTGTAGTTTTTATTCCGTAACAAACGTATTTAGGAGAAAACATTTTTTGTTCCGTTTCTTATTAAGTCACAAAAATGTATTTTTGAAGAATTCGTGTTATTATTATTATTATTATTACTGTTTCAGGGGCTCAAATGGGAGCCCGTTAAAAACTTTATACGTAAATCTTATTCCTGCAGTTCCTGGAAAGGGCTGAGGGTTTTTGTTTTGTGTGGTACAAGAGGTCTACATGTGCTACAGCTTACAATATTTTTTTCCCACAAAAGACCCACTTCACAGAATTTTAGGGGTTCATTTTTCACAATTTAGTATGCAGATTTTTTTTTTACAAAATTACTATCAATGCAGCATTAAGGAGATTTAGAAGCCTCATGTTTTATATGGTACAAGAGGCCCTGATGTAGTAGTGCATGCAAAAAATTTTTATTTCAACCAAGGGCCAACATGTCGCAAAGTGTGGCGTTCATAAGGGATTACTTTTTTGTCACTTTTTGCTCTGTATGATTAAAACAGTACTGAGTAGTAATAGAGTACAATAGAATCATATTATTCAAAATAGTTTATTTAAGTAAACTAGAGGCCCACTTGGTACAATTTAAGGGGCCCAAATGGGGACTTTTCTTATATTAGTAAATAGAAATAATTAGTACACCTTAGGTCGAGATATAAGAGATGAGTGAAAATTGTTTAATTTTCAACAAGAGGTCCCCTTAATATTTTCCGGCCCCAAAAGGGTTGAAAAATTTTTTGGGGGAAAAATATAGTATATTGTATAGAATCAAGCTGGGGTTTGGGCAACTTTTGTGTTTAGAATCCTAACAAAGTTTTCTTAGTTATTATTATTGATATTATTTTTATTATTATTATTGCTATTATTTAGTCACCCAAACATACATGTAGTTTGAAAGACTTATTTTTTCTTGGTCCGTTTCTCATTATTATTATTCTTTTTCTGTATCCTGAACATTTTCTCGGAGGACTTAAGGGACTATAACTTTATATTTGGTAGTATGGTAGGCCAGCATCGGTAGGTGTGCAATTAACATTTTTTGCACAAACAAGGGACCCACTCGGTTTTTATTAAGGGATCCAAATGGCGGTATCTTTCAAGACTTTTTGCATAAAAGGGTTTCCTGTATTTCCTGGAAAGTCTGAGGGTTGCTGTTTTGTGTGGTATAAGAGGTCCACAAGTGCTAAATTTTGTTCCAACAAGAGGCCCACTTGCAGAATTTGAGGGGTTCAAACGGGAAATTTTTCACAATTTTTGCAGTAATGATATTCATGCAGTATCAAGGAAAGTTAGAAGCATCATGTTTTATATTGTACAAAAGGCCTTCTTGGTAGCACATGCAACATTTTTTATTCCAACCAGAGGCCCACATGTTACAATGTGGGGTTTCATAATGTTCAGTTTTCTCCTCTCTTTTGCTTTGTATAATAAAACAGAAATTGATAGTAAAGAATACTAGTCCGTTGGCTAGGATAGCCTACCGTGCACCCCCCCCCCCGCACATCTCTATGGGACCAAATGTTTTTTGTGCCCTAAAGCATATTATTAAAGAAAAAACATGTTAACATTAAAAATTTTGGAACGCATTTGTGATTTGGGGGTCTTTT
>JAULBM010020349.1:0-11383 GCA_032357055.1 Geukensia granosissima | reverse complement strand
GACAGACAAGACCATGGCCAACAAAATGAAACGAAAGACAAACATAGAACACACAACACTACACTGAAAACTAAAAATATGCATATTAAGTCACATAAGCAAATATCTGATAGTTGACAGAACAAAAACTTAGATATTTGTCAAATATCTTTTGGGGTTGGGCTACAATTATTGCCACAACTGAATTCGTAGCTCAAATCAATATAACGAGACATGTTTTGCAATAGCAGACCTTTCCTATGTTACCAAACAGTTCTACTCTATATCCGGGATCTTATCTATAATTACATTTGAAAATAAAAAATGGTTAAAAACTAAATTGGCAAAAATATCCCACGGGGCTATAATAAGACCGCCCAAATCACAAATGCGTTCCCAAATTTTTAACGTTAACATGTTTTTTCATTAATAATATATTTTGGGGGACAAAAGCAATTTGTTCCCATAGCGATGTGTGTGTGGTGCACGCTGGGCTATCCTAGCCCACGGCGTATCTCCCTTGCAATCCTGACTTCTCTGTCTTCTTGAGCCAGTCCTTAGGTCATCCATGAATGCTCTAATGGCAGGTTGGTCTATTCCATAATTAATGATGGGTCTCCTTGTTTCTTCCTCTGCTGCCTTCACGATGATGTTTATTCCCAAAATTAAAAAAAAGGTGACATGGCGTAGCTATTCTCCAGATTTTAAAATGCAGTATTGATGTTCCCTGCTGAACAACATAGCATCATTCCATCTAAGTAACACTTAAAAATTTCCGTGAAGTGATCAGGAATGTAGCTATAGTCCAATGCCTTCCCTTCTCTTATGTCAAGGCATTGTCTGCTTTTGTCTCTCGTATTAGTTTGCTTAGAATGCTTGTGTGATCTACATACCCAGAAAATCCAGGAATTGTCCGCTTTCTTTCGACTAATCTGGTGCAATGCCTGTCTTCCACAGTATTGAGATCTTTGGACATTTCTTGTACACTTTAAAAGAAACGCGACTTGATCCTGGGGCTTAACCTGTTCTTGCCGCCTTTCTAACTCTATCCTGTACTTCTTTCCATGGTGGTTCTTTAAAGAAAAAGGCTTTCCTAGGTTGGTCTTCTGGAATTACCCATTGACTTTCTGCAAGCGGAAGTTCTCTTTGTGCAAATAATATGCCTCATGCAACTGTTATTCTATATTTTCTTGTGTGCTTTCTAAATGAGTTGATCCTTCCTCACCAAGAAGTGTTTTGATATTTATGGATCCTTTATAAACTTTCCTTTTTCATGATTCAACCAGTATTCCATAATCGTCTCAGCTTCTCCCTGATGTTACCTCTGATCGTTGAAAGCCACTTTCCTCTATCTACGTTGCCCTGCTCTTCTCTGTTGTGTCCTGAAGGATTTTAACACCCTTCTTAACTTCCTGATTTCATTCCGTTTTCTGTGCTAGACTTCATATTTTTCTTGCTCTTCTTTTGTTCCTCTATACCAAACCGCTTTTTTTCCTACCTTATGAATGATTGTTGATAAAGGTTTATTTTCTTCTCGACAGTACCTTGCATTGTTGTTTTCATAACCATTTAACATGTTTAATGATATTTATCGAACTGCTTCCAAGCTCAATCGTCACACATCTTGACCCTGCATGGTGGTATTGTTGTAGCATTTTCGAAGAATGCTGTACCACACAATCTCTGTTTACTGAAAAGATTCTGAAGCTCAGACATCTGCAGCATTTTGGGTTCACATTTGACTAGTAATCCGAGTGGCTCTACAGAAGTAACTTCCGTGCGCTGCGTTTGAATCATCACCTCACTGCATCTAGATCTTGGCAGATGTATTCGCAATCACCAAAGGTTCTCACATGTTCTGTCATATGAACATTTAACTAAAGCCTCCTCTTGTGAAAGCGTAAACTGCACTATCTGCACGTGTCATTGTCCTCACCGGTGAATTCAACAAAAGGGGCCACTCATCCTTCTCCTCTCCGTAGATTTTTTAGGTATTGTTCCTAAATCAGTGTTGTAGTAAATGCGGTTGTCCTCCTACGAGGACAGGATATTCAGATGCTGACACCGCATGCTCAATAACCAGTCTTTTCCTGGTAGTTACCTGTCTCCAGGGTCCAAAAATTTTGGCATGGTCACTTTTCATCCGTTTGGAATTCCAAAACGGTGAGGCCGGATAGAACATGGCGGACGAGATCCATTTGATAAGTTTATTGCAAGGTTCACAATGAAAAGAACCAGTAAAACTGGATTTTGATTTAAAAAATACTGGAACAATTTTATTAATAGATTATTTAACATTATTGACACAACTATGCTAATAACCAAAATTCATGTTCTTTAATTGCATTTCAATATCAGACTTCAAAAACACACTTTTCAAACATAAAATTTTCAAAGTCTTAACCTTCGTTTTAGACCAACAATTTAATAAAACGATAGAATAAAACTAAAACATTAAACATAACTTAACTTCCATTCGTTGAGATGTGCATTAACCTTTTACGGTATACCCGACATAAAAACCAAAATTCAACTTTGCTGCAAGTCAACATGGCTTCAATAACCTTAATTCTTGGCAACATTTAACAAGTAAACTCACAGTAGGTAAGATTTATAAAACTTTTCTGAATAGTTTAATATTACCTTGTACATTTATTTCACTTTCTGATGACAAATATTCTGTATTTCATCATCACCCACCGTACAAAATACACAAAATTTTTAATTTGTCTTGGTTTATCGAAGGGTAAATGTAATCGTTTATTTCATTCATGTCCTGGATTATCTTATATAGATGCGAATACATTTCCGCCTATGGTGTGCAATAAGTACATGCAGAGTATATGCAAGAAGAGTGGCAAAATCAAGGTCTGTTAGATTTTTGACGGTCCCTTTATGTCGTTCTATCGTCAAAATGAATAATGAATGAATTATATATAAATGAGTGAATGAATGAATCAATGGATGTTAAACATGAAACATGAAACATACAAGGAAACCAAACACAACACAAACAATGTATAACAATTGTATCCGGTGACACGTATAATGTAGAGAAAAAATATACAGCCTAACCTTGCATCTACAAACAATAATATCATTTCTCTGAAATAAAACACATGAAGCAAATATTAGACATATTTTTTCATTTGAAATAAGGATATCTGGGAATTGCAGGTTCTGCCAGATGCTCCACAAAACCTCTTTCCAAGTTACTGACACCTATTCTATCAACAATAAAAACAGGCTCCAGACTTACTGTGAAACAAACCGTTCTAAAGATGCCCTGAATCAAATGTGGATTCTAAAATGCCTCAAATCAAGATCCCTTTCCTCTTGTAATAGCATCAAAACATTTGATTTTTCCAATCTGTATACTTCATTTCCACATTCTAAACTCTAAGAAAAATTAAGAGCTTTAGTTTACCTCTGTTTTGTTAAAAAAGATAGCAAACGCAGATACAAATATTTGGTTCTAGGGAGGGACAATCCGTATACTGTTATTAGTCACAACATCAAATTACTAGATTTCTTGACTAACAACATTTTTGTAATGTTCAGTGGACGTGTGTTTCAACAGACTGTCGGCATTCCAATGGAAACAAACTGTGCACCCATATTCGCTGATTTATTCCTTTATTCGTATGAAGCTGAGTTCATACAGAGCCTTCTGCAGAAAAAAGAGAAAAAGTTGGTTTAATCCTGGGTTTCATGTTCATCTATATAGATGGTGTCCTTTCACTGAATAACTCTAAATTTGGTGACTATTTTGACCGCATCTATCCTATTGAACTTGAAATCAAAGATACTACAGAAACAGAAAGGTCTGCTTCATAATAAAACTTACATCTAGACATTACCATTAAGGCGGGTTAACAAGAAACTTTACAACAACAGAGATGATAATTATTCCCATTGTAAACTTTCAATTTATGTCTAGCAATATCCAGCCGCACCTGCATACTGAGTTTGTATTTCTCAGTTAATACGGCTTTGACTATACATCGGCTGTGTCTACTGAGTAACACGACGGATGCCACAATGGGAGCAGGAGTTGCTTACCCTTCCGGAGCACCTGAACTCACCCTTGTTTTTGTAGGATTCGTGTTACTCCAGATTGAGTTTTCCATATAGTGTTGTCTTTTCTCTGTTTGTCTTTCGTTTCATTTTGTCTGTCTTCTGACAATTTCTGTCTGCCCCTTTGAATATAAGTATTCGTTTTATGTTTGAATTTAAGCTACCCAAAGACCTTTTGTTGTCTCGCCTGTGACCAAAAGTCGCAGAGGCGAGACATAGGTAAACTGTTTCAGGTTGCGCGGCGGTGGCGATGGCGGCGTCAACAATTGTCAATTATGGGAAATTATGATGGTGTTAAGTTGTTGGTCTATTTAATTTATTATACAGTTGTACGAGAAAAGATACAGCACAAATCAACAAATAGTTGATGGTTCAATCCCACAATTATGCATGATCGGTTACTAACTTTTTCACACACAGTTTCTGACAGCCCAACAATTAGTGCTATATCTAATTGATATTTGATATGGAGTTGCGTCTCTATCAGTGCATCCAGATTTATAATGCTGAAAAAGATACTAATATCGGTAATTTCAAAGAGCTAATAAGGTTTCGGATCGATTCCGGCGACACGATCTAAAAAGAGCATTTACGAAATTGTCAAAAAATACAACATACGTATCCAAAACAACGCAAAATAAATTGCTTCTTTGTACATGTTGTATAAAGGTCTTTATTCAAAACAAAATAGTTGAAGAAGTGAAAAACAAACCATTTGGGCCATTCTTTGGGTACCAGTGTCACGAAGTACGGGATAGCAGCGACTGGAAGCAGGTCTTTAGGTATGTCGTACGAAGAAAACCGGTTAAACGTTTACTTGAGGAAGGAAAAGGAATTCGAAGATACCAAAGGGGCAGACAGAAATCGTTAAGTCGGAAGACAGACAAGACCATGACTTGAGTTGATAGAAACAGAAGGTGTGTCTGGCGAGTCAATTTGTCGGCATATAATCAAAACTCTAACAGATGTCGGTTTAAATATCAAGAAGCGTAGATCACAAGCAATTGACAGTGCAGGGAATTTGTCGGGCAAAAACATAGGATGCGCCGCCTTATTCAATAAAGAGTCACCACGAGCGGTCTATCACTTTTGTTCCAGTCACGGCTTAAGTTTGGTACTTTGTAAATGGTGCACAATTTCAGAGATACACATTATGATTGATACTCTAAAATAAAAAAAATGGAATATTCTTTACATACTCCCCAAAAAAGCAGTAGGCGCATTGAGAAAGTGGAAGAGGAATACAATAATGAAAAATGAAAATCTGACGAAATAACAAAATCAAGTTCAAAATTTCAGTGAAACTAGATGGACTGAAAAACACACTGCATTAAAAATAAAAAATTCTTGGACATTTATGAACCTTTAGCAAATTGTCTAGAAGCGATTGCTTTGAAAAGCAGAAAATTAGAAAGGGGTGGGGTAGGAAGACCATTGGCGAATCTAATGATTTGTTAAGACAGATGAAGGACTCTACTTTCATCGTTTCATTTGTAGTTATGCATCATTTTTTCATTGAATCAGCAGAAAAATTCAAGTATTAGCAGTAGATATTGTTCATGGTTTTAGGAGGGTGGAAAGTGAACGCACAGTCATCATGTCAACAAGAGATGTTTACAATTCAGTATTCGATGCATCAACAAAATAGTCTGCAGTAAACGATCATGATATGTCAAATCCAAGACGTTGTGGTAGACAGACCAAAAGCGATAATGTATCTGGTGACAATCCTAAGGATTATTTTAGGCGGGCTATAAACTTGCCTTTTCTTTATATGATGATCCAGCAGCTAGATTTAGTAGTTTGGCAGGACATGTGACACAAGCTTTGAGGTTAGTTCCGAGTTGGATAAATAGCATTGGATCGGGAACTAAAGTGAAATATTGAAATATTTCAAAGAGATTAACCATCCGCTTCAACTTTAGAAGACAAACCGAATGACATATCATCCGAGATGTTGTTCTTTGGTATTTACAAATATCACAAAAATACTGTACTTGCTCATGCTAACATCTGTTACATCTAGCAGTGTAGAAAGGGTCAATTCTTCTCTCAAATTTATTGAAGTACCATACATAAAGACAGATTGAATACATTACTATTGTCATGCGTACATAAAGACGTAGCTGACGACTACAACGCCATTCTTGACACATTTACTCGACGAAATTCACTACAAATACTTTTTCGTAACCCGTTGGTAGATTAAAACCCGACTACAGTTTAATCAGAAACTGGACCCAGTCTACGGGACATGAGCAATATTCGTCAATGACATTCAATTTATTGATTTAATGTAGTACTATACTTTCATATTATTTAGAAAATGACAAAGTTTTGTAAAATATTTGGTAATCTAACAACAGATCTTACCAAAGTGAAAGTATTGCGGGATAACCCCTGTCAATTTGAGCCCTGCCGACTATCAGCAAAAATCCTGAAGTAATCAGTTCGTTCATCTGTCCGTCGGTCACTATAACATTTCCTTAATATCCGCTCTATATAATGTACTTACCCATTAGAAGAAAGTGTGTCACCAGGCAAAATTTTCTTTGTCGAAAACCTATCAAAAATTTGGTTCTACGCCACCTCCTACATTTCCGTCCGTCTCTGGTGCCCATTCGCCCTACAATTTTAATACCGTTTGAATTGGAATGACCTCCTATAAAAAGTGACTCTTACCTGGTACCATCTTTTCATAGAAGGTGCAGGTTTAGAAACACTTTATCACATCACAAAATGCTTCAAAATTATTGAAACACTATCCAAATGCTCAAAACCCAGGAGCTCCCGGGGGACTTCGACCCCCCCCTGCAACCCACCTGGCTTCCTACCAGGACTCTGCCATGGACCTGCTGGGGACCTTAAGCGGACCCCAGACCCCTTGCCGAATTTCGTCCCTTCTAACATCACATCCTGGATCCGCCCCTGCTTTAAGATATATCTGGTGTATCTAGAAGAGTTACATTTGATAATTATTTATATTTTCTGTCTCAGTAACTGATATAAATCATGACGCCCTGTAATAAAATGTGTCAAGAAATACCAAGGGGATATTCAAGGAAAAGGGAAAATTTAAAAGTACTGACAATCTCCGGAGAACAACGAGGACAAGACCAAAACTACAAAAACACAACACTAAAAACTAAAAACTAAATGAACAACATGGACCCCACCAAAAAACTGGGGGTAGACTCAGGTGCTCCGCAAGAGTAAGTAGTCTCTGCTTCCTGCAGGACACTCGCCATGTAGCTCTTGTCAAATCAGGTTAGAGGAAGGATATCAGGAGAACAGGTCCTTTCATTTGGGACAAGGTTTTATCGTACTTGTCAACCAAATCATGATGACGTCCATAAAACTTTAAGAGGGATGACTGTAACTTAGTCACAACATACCCTTGATTGATGATAAAATAAATGATGACAAAATAAATGATGACAAAATCGCTGAAGTAAACTTTTTTACAATATGATACTTACCTACTGTGAAACTATTCCCGCGTAACAGAAGCAAGTTCGGTATTTCATAAAAATTACCTGTATACTTACCTGCAATGCAGGTATCTGTTAACAAATCAGAAAAATGCAAAACAAAAACAGCTCCATGTGGCTTACCCTCGTAAAAATTTAACACGTGTTCATCAAAATTAGATAAATACATTTCAAATTCAATGGACTACATTTCATTTAACAAAATCATATTCTAATCCAGAAACACGAGTCAATATCCTGAGCGATCTTCGAAGGCCGTCATATATAGATAAGGTAAGACATTATCCCGCTTTTTGTAACCGGGGATGCATCTGTAATTTGTACTGGTTTTTGTTAGGTTTGCCTCCCATGACAGAAGATATCTCAAAATAGCTGTAATGTGAAAAATTGACTGCAATGAGTGTCACAGAGTCATTAATAACGCTCTTTCTTCTTATTGTCAAAAATGGATTAAAGAGAAAATTGCAATAAAAAATTTCTTGATGCTTTTCTCTATAAATGTATAAATACAATATCCGGATTTCCCACTCCGAAACCAATTTTGGAAATACAAGTAAAGTCTCTTCACTTTCTAGAATAAAAACTCAACTTCAAAAACTCGAAACTCGGTTCATTTTTGTAACAGCTGATAAAGCCATCAGCAATGTGGTCGAGGTGTGTCGTATATACTACATGAAGGCGCTTAAGAACGAATTTTTAATTCATCTACCTTCCAAGCGATGCACTCAATTGAAAATCAAATGCTAGACAGAAATATTACTTCCAAAGATAAACTTAACTTAATAAGGTCCAATCAGAACCTTTTAAAGTCCCGACCATGTGTTGGTTGCCTAAATTACACAAAAAACATTTCAAGTTCCGGTTTATTTCAGCGTCCAATAATGTAGTATTACTAAACTTTCTGTCCTTTTGACTAGTGCTATGTCTCAATTAGAAGAATTTATCATGAATTACTGTAATAATTTTCCTACTTCCTGTCCATAGATTTTTATATTCCCATCTTTTCTTTTATTTCTAATTATATTTAAACATTAAATCAAATTGGGCATATTGTCACTGATACCGTGGTAAAGGTAAACTTGGTTTTCTGATCGGTTGATTTTTGTTTTAATAAGCAAACAGCAACTGCGAGTACTCTTTCGAGGTCGAACCTTTATTGCATCATGTATTAGCTTTCTATATTTATTGTTGAGCGCTCACATACTGATTTAACCTCGCCATATATTTAATGTGCTTGTCCCAAACCAGGAATCTGTTGTCCAGTGGTTGCCATTAATTATTATTTGTTCACCATTTTTTAATAGATTAAGTCTATATAATAGTTCTACTTTTTGTATTGTGGGGTCTTTTTGAGCTTTAGTCTGTTTCATTATTGAAGGGCGTAATGGGACCTGTATAAGTTTAATTTCGACTGTTATTTGGTGTATGGCTCTCTCATGGACAATCATGCCACATCTTTCATTTTCATATTAAATATTGCTATTTGGATTTTTCTCAAAATCTACACTTTTTACAGAGTTTAATGCGCATAAATAAAAAAATAGAATGAATGTATTTTGCAATAATTTTTTAAGTTTAATAGAATTAAAAAAAAAATAAATCCTATATTTAGGAAATACCTGTAAAATATAATTACGCTTTGATGACGTAAATCGTGGATTTAACTGTTACAAATTGAGTAAACCTGGCAAAGCGTTTGAGCCAAATTTTAAACCAAGTTACATATTGAAAACCTGTATTACATAACGATTCACAGAAATCCATGTTTTGGGCAAAGGGAATCTAAGGAGGATGCTCCAGAAAAAGGTTAGATCTAATTATCTCTAGACTGCAAAGGTCATATAGGAATGATACCTCAGAACAAAGTTAGCTGTTCTGGTCGCTCTGATTGCAAAGGGCATTTAGTGACGATGCTTCAGAACGAAGTTAGTTCTAATGGACGCTAGAATGCAAAGGTATTCTAGGGACTTTGCTCCTACACAAAAATACAGTAATACAACATAATATATGGAAAAATGCCAAGTGGACTAGACGGACTAATTAAGAAACTAGAAGTAGAAGTCTTCAAAGGCCTTCAGCAAGTCTGGTATCCCACTCCCTGTGACGAGCTCTAGATTGCCACAAATAATAAAACGTTTAAAATTGGTAAACCATGTATACGCAAATTCAGACAGACCTGTCTAAATCAATAATTATAAAAATCAAAGTGAAAGCATAAAGACCAACCAGTATTCTTGGCGACTAACTTGGGGCAAGCACATGAAACATGCGAAAGTGTTAAAATAGTATTGCTTGATCCTTAAAAGCCTTCTCAACATTGATGCCAATGAGTATTCAAAGAAAGCAAAAGCTGTAAAAGACACAAAATAATATTCATACTAGAGTGACCTTCTGCCAAGTAAAAAAAAAACAAAAATAAATCATCAAAGATGGAAGCTTGCGTAACTTTGATGAAATCGTTTTAAGGCATAGAGGGACTATGCGATTAGCCTCGAGGACTAGATGTTTCAAATTTCATTTGCTCCAACTTTGCACTTTTGATCTAAAACATGGGTATTGTACATTGGACATGTAAACATTAATATATATTAAGTGTTACATTGATACTATTTAGTTGATTTTCATACTATTTTAATATTATAATATTTATCCATCCAGCATATGTTACGGATATAACCATGTATGATCCCTATAATATTATTTCAACGTCATGACATTATCGATGACGTTATGGGGACTGGCTCATTAAATCAATAAAGGGGAAATCTGGATCTATCCAGTTTTACCCCTCTGCAGGTGAAGGGGGAAAATTCCAATTTTTCCGGTAAGAAAATATAGATCGAATCAGTTGTTAACCCCAGAAAGGTAGGCATTGGGGGAACCTGCAGTATGACACCGGCAGAGGCGGATCCAAACTTTTGGAAAAGGGGGGCCACTTTTTGCGGACCTCTTAAATCACCTATTTTCTCGATTTTTAATGGAGATTAAAACCTAAATTTTACCCAAACTTTTCTTTTTTTTAATAATTTTTGCGTATTAAAGGGCGGGCCCGGCCCCCCTTCCAACATCCTGGGTCCGCCCCTGACCGGGATGTCTTTAACGTCATCTTCCGGCAGTACATTTTCTTTTCCCCGTTACAACCATTGTGAAGGGGAATTCAATCGTTCTGTCAGATATGAGATTTTGGCTCATTGTTGAAATCATTTCTAAGATAAGATATAGCAAAAATTATCTTTTAACTTGCACATTAAATTATAATTCTATTAAATATGGATTACCTTTTACTTTACGAAAAGTGCATAAGCAAAACCCGCATTAACTTTGGAATATCTTAAATTCTAAAGGAGTAGGTACGTTAAGCCCCATATTTGGCTCAAATTTTAGACTTTGTTACACAATAATAAGTTGTTGTGAAAATGCTATTTAATAATCGTCTTTTAATAATTCATTTCTTTTTCTTGTATATTTTTCGTCATTTCGACAAAACGAAGGGGTATATTTTGTCTATTTTACGAGAATATAAAGTTTTCTGTAAAAAAACTCAATTTTTGGAGTTGTTTTGTTCAAAATAGATATGATCGCACACAACATCACAAAAATATTTTAACAAAACAATTGTACTTGATAGATCTTTAATTGTGCAAAATTTGGTTGTGATGTTTTTATGCGATCTGTATAAAAAACGACAAAATAGTATCAAATATTGCATCAAATTTATTAATTTCTTAGTATTTTTACATTTAAAGCATTGTTATGTGCCATGTGACTATTGTAGAACTAATTAAACTAAAAATTCTGTTGGATTTTCTTTTTATAGACATTATTCAATACAAAAA
>JAULBM010020338.1:0-11383 GCA_032357055.1 Geukensia granosissima | reverse complement strand
TGATTTTCAGGTAAAATCCTCAGGTAGACAATAGGAAGTGACTGACAAAACAATACCTATTGTGTTCATTCAATGGACCAGTTGGTATTGCAAAATTTAAATCTCTTTCATCAACTAAAACTCATACAGTGGAAATTTAACAGTTGATTGCTGTTATAAATACAAGTAGATCCTTATTTATCATAAGAGGTAGCATATTTTACATGTTTATCTGAATAAATGTATCACAAAATACCAATATCCATTTGATGCCTTTTATGGCTATTTCTTTGATTGACAAATAATCAGCTGTGCTTGAAGTCAAAATATTGGAAATCCAGGAATACAATGACAATTAATAAGCACAGACTTCCGTACCAACACAATCTAAATAATCAGGAGTCTAATCTAAGATTAGGATTACCTCTGCATCAGAAGGAAGAGGCCTAGAAATTCGGGGTAATTATTTATTAAAATTTTGGCTACTGGGCTGTGAATCTTTTCTATTCTATTCTATTTCCTCTGCTATCCTCTCTCTCTCTCCTCTCTTATTCTATCCATTCCAATCCATTCCTTTCCCTTTTTTCCCCTCCCCTTCTTTTCCCTTCCCTACCCTTATTCCATTACCTTCCCTTTTTTCCCCTTCCCTTCCCTTATTCCATTCCTTTCCCTTCCATTCCATCATTTTTCGTTCTGTTCCGTTTTCTATTCTGTTTTTTTTTTTTTTTCAGGGATTTTTTTTGGCCAGGTGAGCTTTTGTCATCACTTTGCGACTGTCGGCGTCATTTAAGTCAGTTGTTAACTTTACACTTCTTCTCTAAAACCACTGAACAGATTTCAAACAAACTTGGCAGAAAAGATAAGCAGGTGGTCCTTTGCCAGATTAATGCAGATCTGAAATTCAACATAGGACAATTATGCATTCTGATTGGTCCAAATTTCAAACATCTTCTTGTCAGAAACTACAAAGTGGATTGGATTGTTACTTTGCAGAAATGATTGTTAGATGGTCCTGTACTTAACTTTTGAATCGTTTGCCAGTCAGAAATTAAAAATGGCCACCTTAACTTTTTACATCCAACCTTCATGTAAGCAAGATCCCCCACTCCTCTACTAAATAGATTAACTTGACCTATATCCATGCATCAGTGACTAATTTTTTCTCAGAAACTGATGAGCCATCATCTAGAGCTTTTATGCAGATCCTTCTTTAGGAATCTTCCAGCATCTCAGCCAAAATAGGTCACATTGGACTACTTTTCATGCATTATTGACTCTAGTTTAGCTTTTCCTTGGACCCTTTGTTACATACTGTATGGCTTGCCAATTAAGGTTTGTGTGCACTAAATCTTTTGGAATCTTACAGAATGGTCACTTCTCCATCATTGACTCAAAAATGTCATTTTTCATGTTCCCACATACTGTGTGACCAACCATCATTGGTGTGTAAATATTTCATTTGTAGACTTACAGGATTGAACCAAAAAAAAAGGGCATTGACCAACATTTCACCATTGGCTTCGGTTTCATTTTATCAATGTTTCTCAGATATACATGATTTGCTATCATGCATGTATAATTCCTTAGCAAACATCAACTAAAAATTAACATGGTATGAATTTTCCAGATGTGTTTCTCACAACAATTTTGTGTTCTGATTGGCCCATGTTAATCAGATAGTCATTTTCAATCATGTAGCAAATTAAAAATTAAAAGATAAAGACCATCAGACACAGTTCAATGAAAAATTTGCCAGGTGAGTGATTTCAGGCTCTGTGGAGCCTCCAGTTAGTTCACCTGACCAAAGACCAAGCAAGCTTTTGTAATTTTTTGATGTCTATTGTCCATCTGTCTGTCAGTCTGTTAACTTTAAAATTTTCTTTATCCTCTGAAATCACTTGGCCAACCAAACTTTACAGGAAGCATCTATGAAAGGCCATTTATAGTTTCCTTGTTTTATCCTGATGGGTTATAAAAACATGACTGCCATGGAGGATTCTTGTTTCTGATTGACTGATTCATTAAAAAATCTTCTCCTCTAAAATCGCTTGTCCAAATTGAATAATATTTAATGTGAAGCATCTATTAAAGGTCCTTTAAAAAGTATCTGCATTTCATCCCAATCAGTCGAAAACATGACTGCCATGGACAATTCTTGTTTCTGATTGGCTGATACACCATGTACTTAAAAAAATCATCTCTGAATTCACCTGGCCAAATGGAATCAAACATTGTAGGAAGCCTCTATGGAAGGTCCTTTTCAAAGTTTGCTCATTTTTTCAAGATCAGACAAAGTCACAAAAGACATGGCTGCCATGGATGACTCTTGTTTTAGATTGAATGAAACATAAAAAAATCATCTCCTGAAACTGCTAGACTAACAACTTTACAGGAAGCATCGATGGAGGGTCCTTTACAAAGTTTGCTTATTTTGTCCCATTCCAACAAAACATGGCCACAATGGACAATTCTTGTTTTTGATTGACTGAAATGTAAAAAAAATCATCTCTGAAACTGCTTGGCCAAATGGAACAATATTTTACATGAAGCATCTTTGTAAGGTCCTTTACAAAGTTTGCTCATTTTGTCCAGGTTAGACCAATACATGGCCATTGATAATTATTGTTTCTGATTGGCTGACACATTAATACATCTTAACCTCTGATGGCTTTTGGCTTGGCCTAATTGAATATTTTTACATGAAGCATCTATGCAAGTCCTGTACAGTGCTTGCTCATATTGTCCCTATCTGACAAAAAACATGGTGCAATGGACAATTATTGTCACTGATCAGCTGAAACATAAAAAAAATTGTCTCCTCTGAAACTGCTTGGTCAAATGGAACAATATTTTACAAAAAGCATCTGCTTTTCAAAGTTTGCTTGTATAAATTGGCTAAAAAATTGAAAACCTTTTCATTTGCAACCCCTTGGCAAAATATTTGATTTGATGCATCTATGAAAGGTCTTTTACAAAGTTTCCTTATTTTGTTCAGATAAGACATGAAACAAATTAGCCGCCATGGACATTTAACATTTCAGATTTGCTGATTCATTTAAAATTTTTTTCCTATGAAACTGCTTTGCCAAATGTCAGTCGAGCAATTCAGACTCAGCCTTTTGAGCCTCTTCTTATTTGAGTTCATCAAAATATGTTTCTGAAAGTGTTTTTTATATAATTTGCCTACATCTTCATGTATCTGTCTGATCATTGAAGTGAAAAAAATTTCTTGTAAGTAGCAAAGAGAAACCATCAACCTTTATGCTGGAAAGTGTTAATTTACATTTTACTTTGAGATTTCAACAAGCTACAAAGTAATCTCAGCATTTATAAAAATACCACCTATCTTGGTTACATGTGGCATTATTTTTGTGCTTGTGTACCAGACTTTGTATTTTTGTTTCCATCTCAGATTATTTACAATATACACCTTTTTTTTAAAATGAACGTGTTCTTTGAATTGCTTCCCTTTCAATTTGGATGCCATCCCAGGAAACATGACCACTTTCTAATTTTACAAACAGTCAATTCAGATGGTTCATGAAACAAGCTTTCAAATGATAACATGGTGTGTCTTAGATGGGTACAACCAACATGAGTGCCACAGCAGAACTTTGTTTAACTTTGGACCTTATATGGTATCTTCTTGTTTCAATTGTGGAACCAATTTGAAACAAACTTTGTTGGAATGGTCCTCAGTTGGTCTGTTATGAAATTTTTGTTGGGCATTTCTTCATGGCAAACAACATTACTTTAAAGGACCAAGGTGGTCATAAAAAGGGAGTCATTGTCAAGTGAGCAATACAGTCTCCTGGAAGCTGCGATTTCATACTTATTTTGTAGCAAATGGTGATATTGTTTGAAACAACTTGAAAAAAATTAGGTGTAAGTAGTTGTGAAAACATGGTTTTACATTGTACTTGTTTGTACAACCTACAGTACAGGACAGATAAGATAAGATAATATAAGTGAAAATTTTCTTTTTTTAGATAGAGAAACTGAGGAATGAAGATGATCCTGACCCAGACCTGCCCAGAAATACAATAAAATTATTGCTGGAATGTGAATCATGTCTTGACAAAATGGCTGCCCAGGGCAGTTCTGGGACCAATCAGATGGCTTTATCACAAGTCCAACCTGGGACTTCTAACTCCAAAAATGTAAGGATCTTAATATCATTTTAAGCAATTCTGACTTACCAACCAGAAGATCATTAAAAAAAAAAGTTGGAAAACTTAGGATAACTCTGTCCCATAAGTCCTGTATTGATGTAAGTTAATATTACCACTTGTAATACTTATGACCTTTTGTAAAACGTTCACCACAAGTTAAACTTTGAGAGTGTACATATTATACTGTACAGAGCGATATAATTTACCAGTGAAAAGGGTTTGTCACAGGTCCAATCTCCAAGAGCACATAATCCACAGCATGTCTTACTTATATGATGACCATCCTCTAGGAAAGAAAATTTTGTCTGCTATTGCACACACTGACTTGTAACACAATTACTGTATGTTTTCAATATCAGATCTGATTCCCTCCATTGTCTTTATAAGTCCAGTTAATAATATGGGTAAAAAGACTAATGGTAGAATTTTTCAAATGATCTTTCTCAGAGGGTGGTCATCACATTTTCTTAATGTTTTAAGAATTACATAATATATGAAACCAAACATGGCTAAAATATTCCTTGAAAAGTCCATACCAAATGTTATTGTTTTTTATTGATTCTGGTAAGTGTTCTACAAGACAGCCACCAATTGAGGATTTAGTTCTAAATATTTGAACCATTATTATAAGGGAACATCGTTTTGGACAGATTAAAAGAATCATGATTTCTGAAATTCTGTTTAAAATAAAAAAAATGTTTCTATTTAAGACATTAGCCTTGATACTGATCTTAAATATAAAAAAACCTCTTAAGATTAATAACATTTCTGAAGTTCAGTGAACTGAGCTATAGTAATTTCAAAAGATAATCAAATGGTTAATTATGGTCCCATTCCAGACCACCTTGGTGATGTAATTGTTAGCATGCTCGCTTTGAGGGGGGAAAGTCAAAGGTTCAATCCCTGTTGGGGTCAAACAAAAGACATTTATAATAGTTGGTATTTGCTGTTTCTCCGCTAAGCAGACATTATGGAATAGGGGCAAAGACAGTGGCTCAGTATATTGGTCTAGTACAGAGTAGGGTTCATTTGATCATCATCATTCATTTATATGCTTTGGTCCTGAATATGAATGAAAATTTGCCACTAGAAGATAAGAAACATTCCATCAATCTTAACCCAATTTTTTACAGTGCATAAAGGCAAAGTTCTCTTGGAGCTACTTTGTGTATTAAAGCCAGACACTAAATACATGTTCATGTCAAGGTCATTACCTTGTGTTATAACTTCAAAACAAACATAGTTTAACTTTGATCATTACCTGAACTGCTCTCTACAATAATAATAAATTCAGAAGCTTTATCATATCTTTGTGTTCCTTGTCAAAAAACTATCAAATGGAATCCTCCTGCCATGTTCTATCTCTAGCTGTTTTTGAGTTATAAGGGGTGAAAATGGCTACATCCAAATATTCAAAACTTTTTTATTTGTCATCCAATTTTGATGTGGTTTTTTACATTTGATTCCTTGTGAAAAATACAGAAAGCTGAAGCATTTTTTAAAATCTTTTCTGTTTTTTAAAAAATAGGGGTCGAAAGGGCCAAAAAATGTCATTTTCTGGGGTATGGAAAAATTATTTTTTGTTGGATTTTGGATTTTTTTCATTAGATTGCTCTCTTGTTTTCAAAAGTATGTCAACTGATTTTTGCTATTTCTTACCATCAAAGTTTCGGAAAGATTCATTTTGGCTGATCTTCAAATTTTGAGCTTTTTTAGCTCACCTGGCCAAAGACCATGTGAGCTTTTGTCATCACTTGGCATCCATTGTCCATCGTCGGTCCGTTGTTAACTTTTCACATTTTTATTAACTACTGTGAAACTGCTTGGCCCAATTGAACCAAACTTTACAGGAAGGCTCTATATAAGTTACTTTATAAAGATTGCTTATTTCGTCCCAATCCATAAACAAACATGGCCCCCATGGACAATTATTGTTTCTGATTGGCCGATACATTAAAAATCTTCTCCTCTGAAACAGCTTGGCCAAACGGATTAATATTTGGTATGGAGCATCTATGGAAGGTCCTTTTTAAAGTTTCCTCATTTCATCCAGATCGGACAAAAACATGGTCCCCATGGAGGATTCTTGTGTCTGAATGGCTGATACTTTATAAAGATTGCTCATTTTGTCCAGATCTGTCAACAAACATGGCTGCCATGGACGATTCTTGTTTCTGTTTGGCTGATACATTAAAAATCTTCTCCTCTGAAACAGCTTGGCCAAATGGATTAATATTTTATATCGAGCATCTATAGAAAGTCTTTTATAAAGCTTCCTCATTTCATCTGGATTGGACAAAAAACATGGCCACCCTGGACAATTCTTGTTTCTAATTGGCTGATACAATAAAAATCTTCTCCACTGAAACAGCTTGGCCAAATGGAATAATATTTAGTACGGAGCATCTATGGAAGGTCATTTAAAAAGTTTCCTAATTTTGTCCCTATAGGAACAAAAAACATAGACAATTCTTTTTTCTGATTGGCTGATACATTTGAAAGTCTTCTCTAAAACTGCTAAATGGATGAATATTTGATTTGGAGCAGATAAAGAATGTGCTTTATGAAGTTTCCTCATGTTGTCTAGGTCAGACAAAAAAAATTGTCGCCATGGATGATTCATGTTTCTGATTGGTTGATACAACAAATGTTACTCCAAGCAATTTTTTGTAGCTTTGACTGTTGTTATATAAAAGGTGTCAAAGGGACTAAAATGTTATTTTGCAGGTGATGAGAAATTTTTATTTTTCATCGGATTTTAATGGGATTTTTTTGTTTGATTCGTCTCATTGAGAGTTTTCAGTAGTATGCTAACAGATTTTCTCTAGCTTTTACAGTTTTCAAGTTAAAAGGGTCAAATTGGCAGAAAAGTGTAATTTGTATCAGTTTGTGAGATTTGGAAATATTTTCTTTTTCGTCAGATTTTGACGGGATTTTTAACATTTGATTCATTTCATTGAGAGCTTTTAGTACTTTGGCAATATACCTCTCTATCTCTTTCCATTTTTTAGCTTAAAGGGGTCAAAGTGGGGAAAAATTCAATTTTGTATTATATGGAAAAATTTTATTTTTCGTCTGGTTTTGATGTTTTTTTTCCAAATCATTCCTCATGAAAATGCAACCAAAATTGCACTAGTTTTGAGGATAATGTGGGACAAAATGATCACTTATCTAGTCGTATTATGATGTGTCCAGCACTTAACTGTGTCCAGCACATTACTGTTTCCAATACATTATTGTGTCCAGCAAAAATCTGTGTCCACACTTATCCAATGGAACATTTGTTCACCTTTTACATTTCAATGTGCTGCGGTCATTTCATGCTGTGCTTGCAAAGCACCTCAGTTTTACTTTATATTATGCATGGATAGGCATAAAAATGTTCATATCTGTAAATAGAAGTAAAGCTATTTCATTCTGTAATTAAAATTATATAATATGATTTATGCAGTTTGTAATAAGTAGAATAGTAACCTCAGCATGTATTAAATGACTTATTGTATTTTGTTTTAAGGAAAAGGAGTCTTGTTCTGAGCTTGAAGCAAAGAATTCAGCATTAGTAGGTATCATTACTGTACTTTTCAATTGGTCATAATACATGAATACTGAACATTTTGAGACTAAAATAATCATCTAAAAAGATTTTGAGGTGATGAGAAATTTTCATTTTCATCTGATTTTGATGGGTAATGTTTCATTTAATTCACCTCATTGCACGCTTTCAGTAGTAAGGGAAAGAATTTTCTCTATCTTTTACCATTATGATAAAATGGTTCAAATGGCCTTGATAGCCAAAAAGTGCACTTTTGCTGGATGTGGAATTTAAAAAGTTCATCTGATTTTGATGGTGTTGTTTCCAAATGATTCCTTTAGATGAATGCAACAAAGGTACTCTAAACATTTCTATAAAGCATATACCAAATGTTATATAAAAAGGGTTGAAGGAGCCAAAAAATTGCAATTTTGCAGGGGATGAGAAATTTTCATTTTTTTTATTATAGTGTTGTTTTTTTTTATTCATGTTAAAGAGAGCTTTGAGTTTTATGTTTTGTTTTTTTTTACTACCTGAAGGAGATACCGGTAAAAGGGGTTAAGGTGGCTGAAAAGTGCATGTTTCACAGGATTTGTAAAAATGATTTCAACTGATTTTTGTGGGTTATTATTTAAATATTCAGTGTTAGAAATAGATTTTATTTTTCAAGATAGATATGGTCAAAGTGGCCAAAAAACACAATTTCCAGTGTCCATCATATAACTGTGCTCATGTACATCATATAACTGTGAAAGTAATAATTCTGTGCTCACACTTACCATATTTTCCATTTGTTCAACTTTCTCATGCCAGTGGGTCCTGGCAGTATCATGCTGCACTTACAAGCACCTCAATTTTGAAAATCTAGGTGTGTAAGCTCACAAATAACTGATAAAAAAATTTTTAGGTAGAAAGGTCAAAGGAAAAATAAAAGACTTGTCAATTAAAGGAAAATCCTGCCAAATTTAATGTTATTGTTGAAAATTGATAGACAATCTCTATTCATTTTATATCTATGAACAATCTTTTAGAAGCTTAAATGAAAATGGCACAGAATGAAAACCATTTATATCATTTCATACTATCATTTCTTTGTTGATACATGTATTAAAAATAGGAATAATCTCATTTTATAAATAATCATACCAGTAATGTTATTGTGCCAGATATTCTATGTATAGAGTTTAAATGATTACTTATTGATAGCATGTATTGATTTCAGAAGCTGAAAAATTGTGAACAGAAACTGAAGAATTTCAAAGATAAGAATAAAAAGTTTCTGGAGAAAAATATAGAACTAACAAATAAAAACAGAGAACTGACCGATAACTTACAGTTGGTCACTAAAGAAAACAGTAGAATGGTATGTACTTGGAACCAGTCCATAAATGATAATTGTAAACAATATACTACTAACAATATCTTACATAAACAAACAATTGGTATAGAAGATAATAGGCCAGACACAAGGTTAAAAGTACAATTGTGCCAAAATGTACAGAATCTAAGTTCTATAGCAGGGTATAACCTTTTCTAACATAAACTGTAGAAAAATTGAAAATTTATTTGGATTTATAAATTCTCATGGTAATTAATACATCTTTAGTAAAAGGTATAAAACACAAAAGCATAACTATGTCTGAGACATGTGGTTTTAGCTATTAAGTCTTGAAGGTGTTCCAATTGGAAAGTAACTTGTAATATTGTGTAGACATCACTGAGTCATAATATCCAAATGAGAATGCCTATATTTCTTGAAAAAATTCAAATTGCATCCTACAGCATAGGATTTGCTCAAATGTCTCATGATAAGTAAAAGGAATTGGAAGATACCAAAGGGGCAGACAGAAATCATTAAGTTGGAAGACAGACAAGACCATGGCCAACAAAATAAAACAGAAGACAAACATAGAACACACAACACTACACTGAAAACTAAAGCTGGAGTAACACAAACCCTACAAATACCAGGACTTCAAAAGGGTTGAATACCACTACTTGTAAAACAGATATTTTCACAAAAATGACCAGTATAATGTTTAAGTGTTAGTAAGCTCTTTCCCATTGTGTTGATACATAATAGAAGACTCGATCTGATGATGTAGAAGAATTTTCCGATTGTAATCTTTTCGTTGATGGCTAGAAAAATTCCAGCCGTACCCGCACACGGAGTGTATATTTCGCAATTGATACGCTACTCCAGGGCCTGTGCTTCTTATCAGGACTTTATTGATAGAGGGTTGCAGCTGACAATAAAGCTACTGAGCCAAGAGTTTTTCAGGGAAAATTAGAGTGATCACCCCGGAAGTTTCGGTCTCCATCATGATTTGGATGATCGGTACGAAATATTCATTTCACAGATGGCAATGGATATCTTTTGACTGTCCTAAATACAAATCCGTGCCTGTACCGATTGTGACTAACATTATTTGTGACTTTACACCGGCTAGACTACTGAGTAACACGACGGGTGCCACTAGTGGAGCAGGAGTTGCTTACCTTTCCGGAACACCTGAACTCATCCTGTTTTTAGGGTTCGTATTACAGCAGCTTTAGTTTTCAGTGTGGTGTTGTGTGATCTGTGTTCGTCTTTCGTTTCATTTTGTTGGCCATGGTCTTGTCTAACTTCCGACTTAACGATTTCTGTCTCTCCCTTAGGTATCTTCGAATTCCTTTGAATGATTTTGAATTATTTCAAAAAGACCTCACGAAAAGCCGCAGCACAGATATTGTAAAACTTATGTCAGAAAGCTGACATTACAAGCATTTCTTCCTGATGTTAAAAAAATGACGTCAGTAAGCTTTCATACAAAGATATAACTATCACGTTCATTAGCGAATATCAAATGGAACGTCTTCCAAGAACGTGCACAGATGTGAAGAATCTCAGCGTCAAATAGACATGTCGCGATTATGTCAGTAATTCAGTTTAACAGACGCCATGACAAATAAAGTTGTCTAATTTGCAAAATTAAGTAACAAACGAGGTCAATCGGTCGTTTTCCCTAGACTTTTCTTTACATCGAAATAACAAATTTTGCCTGCTGGAAATTTATCGACATCAATACTAATGAGAAATGTCCATTATTGTCATTGAATAGCAATAAAGTGCGATTGGTTGATTTTATTGCATATTTCCAATATTATTTCAAAGTCGCTTTAACCTTATTGCCATATGTTTCATCATTGTCTCATCGCCATTGTGTAGATATTTCAACGTTACTTTACGATTAATTGTAACGTTGATTCGATGTTTAGATGTCAATGGTGGTTAAACTTCACATCCTACTTGTTTAAAAGGCAAAATACCACGCTGTGCAGATCTTTCAACTTACTTTTGCTATATTTGAATCTTGACTTCTAGACTATGTTTCGGTTCTAATGCTACTGATGAGAGGTTACTCCTTGAAATGTACAAATAGCATACCTAAATTTTACATATTTGTTTAACATTGGTAATTGTGTATTTTAGGAAGAAATGTAACGTTGATTCGACGTTGAGTGTCAAAGGTGGTTAAACTTCCACATCCAACTTGTTTAAAAGTAAAAATACCACATTGTTTCATAGTTAAATAAACGCTGGGTACCGCTGTATAATTCTCATATCCGTCCTTTATAGAATAAAATTACCTTATTTGACTACCCGGTGAACAGTGAAATATTAAATTCTTGAATATATACTGTATTTTCTTTAAATTTT
>JAULBM010020327.1:0-10598 GCA_032357055.1 Geukensia granosissima | reverse complement strand
GGAAGATTGTAAACGTTATTTTTACACACTACCGTTTAAGCTTTCTCATTTAAATTGAAAGACTATAGCGTGTATTGTTAGAGAGCCATTAGTTGTGTACTATTCTGGATAACCTTATTTTACCAGAGGTGTCGTTCTGTTGGGCGCTAGAATTTTTTTGCTCATTCAAATATGTTAGTTTGATCATTAATATGTATACCTTTTACAGTCTGTGTCGTGTTATGTTTCCTCTTCTATTAGGTCACCATAGTTCCTTACATGTTTAAATCCTTGTACTAGGTCGACTTACAATGCACTCCTTAACCTACTTTTCAGGTTTCTTTTGATTCATTTGGGACTAAACTAAAGGATTTTAGATTTTCGTAAGAAAAAATAGGATAATCTATATATGCCAGCCAAAGTTCGAGCTTCAGATTTTTTAATTTTAGTTTTACAAGGTAAGCATGTTCAGGAGAGTTATGGCAGCACCACCACTAAAGAATATCTAATATATTCTTTTATTTTTTAATAAGAACCCACGCCACATTTGAAAATAATGTTTAAGCATATATTTCACCTATATATAATATCAGACATCTAATGCCGACCATATTAAAATAAGACAGGAGAAGTGGCCTGATTGTCAATAACCAACCAAAAACAGACTAAAATAAAGCGTCCTGTTATGGTCTTCATAATAATCAACCAGGAACCCTTAAAAGGCCCCCCTCAATATACAAACAAGTGAACTTATTAATAAAACACAACATCGACCTAATCCGTTGAAATATTATGAACGAATAAAAAATAAATAACTATTTAAAAAATGTCAACCTATTGACATCAGGTTCTGGCTTGGGACACGCACATGAGGTAAAAAGTTATATTATTGTGTTTAATTTTTAAGAATAAATTGAACGTTACCAATGTTGAATAAATATTTGTGATATTCTGTGCGTACACTGCAAGGCGAAACGTTTCATAAGTAGCATTATAACCCAAAACTAAGGAACACGAGGAAGTCTGATATCCAACAATAGCACAGAAGTACTCTAGTCTAAGTTAATCGGAATATGAAACAAAGTTCGACGGAAGCATCAACTACCAAGTGTTATACGCTTCGGAGACTTTCCGTATTTTGAGTCAAAACGAATTTTAAAAATGCACGAAACTCCGTTCACCATTGCTTGACAAAATTTTTTGTCCACTTAGTTTAGATACAAAATTACCAATGTAAAAATATGGAAAATTTAGGTATGCTATATGTACATTTCTAGGAGTATAGCATAAAAACCGAAACATAGGAAGTCAGAGATCAAAATATAGCAAAAAAAAGCACACACGCAGGTATGTTAAGAACATTTCGCTCATTATAGGGTACGTTTTTCGTGTTTCGGTTTTTGGTTAAACTTCTTTGTGTACGACATCATGTGAACGCTTCTGAGTAATTTGGCTACTCACCCGACGTTGGAAGAAAATGGCATCAGTTAAGATCTTTGTTTCTGTTTCGAGTTTGAGATAAATGATATTAATGAATTTCCCATGAATGATAAGAGCGTATCGACACTTTATTACGTTCATCTTTAAAAGTTTTTAGTTAGAAGCTACTTTGATGAAAAACAACAATTTCGTTCCCAGTCTGAATCAAACAAGTGCTTGTCAACAATTTGGTGTTAAAACATTTCACTTTTTTTAAACAACGCACAACTTTGGCTAATAACCAATCTCGTCGACATAAATTCAGTCTTAAAGGTATGTGGATTACAGTTACATGTGTGTGTATCAAATTAGCAACAAAACCAGCATATCGCACGCACGCAAGAGATCCATTCCTACGGCAATTGCACTGTCGCGACGGGTTTCCATGTGTTTGTGCACTGCCATTGTCACTTTTAAGTACTTTGCAGGCTCTGTTTGTGATGTCAGAACATAGACGTAAACTTCCATGTCGGGCCATAATATAAGAGCTAGGAAGATTTCAAATAATACCACGTTAAAATCAGCTGTAACCCCCCCCCCCCAAAAAAATAATAATAATACATATAATAATACATTAATATACAACTCTGTTGTTGATTTTTGTGCAAACGCTGGGATTCAAACACACCTAGTGAAACAGCAGTTCTCAATGTTTACTGTCTACAATTGTAATTTTGTTAATGTGTAACTCCTCGATCATGGGTAAAACAAACAAACAAGGTTGTAGGGTTCGTGGAATTTATTCAACATCCCTGCAATACAACAACACATAATCAATACAAAGAAAGATAACTCTAGTTTGTCAAGTAACATTAATGAAGAGAAAATAGGGTATTATTGAATATCAATATAATTACAAATATTTTACTTAAAAAATATTTGCTGTTGTGTCATAATTTGAAGGTATAAAAATAATAACAGTTTTTATACATACTATTGACGAGAACAGCAACAGTATTAAATCTATATTTCAATGAGTTTTTCAAGTATAGCAAAAATACGGAAAAACGTATACATGTTAACAAAAATATTTATAACAATTAATTAGTATAAAAAAGCAAAGCAAAGCAAAATCTATTGCACAAGCATGTAAAGATATCCCTACGTGCGAGTATATCACAAATGTAAAAAAATGGTAACGGTTTCTGTTCAATTCATATAGCCTAAAATGTTCCTGTAATTTCAAAGGCATATACATGTAGAAGCTTTTTTTATCAAATATGTACTGATCCAGACAGCCATAATAAAGTAATATTATGTATTGGATATTGGTTAGTTTATCTTTCATTTGCATGTTAAATTATTTCAAATGGGATTTTTAAGCAAATAGCTTCAAAGACATATAGTTCTCTTGCCAAAACTGACCAGGTAATCATAATATTATAAGTGTCAAAGTTTGAAAAGTGGATTTTCAACCAGTGTTGACAGTTCATGATAAAATAACCAGTCTACTGACTGTTGGGAAGTAAGTTATGACTTAATTATATTATATTATAATGATTCATTCATAGTTGATTATTTGAAATACTTTTTTATCTTTTTTTCTGAAAATATTGAGACTTCAAGTGAAAATTTGATCCATGTTTAATTTATATATTTTATTAATTAGCTTTCACAATGTAAAAATAATGAACATCTCTACATGCAATTTGTACAATTAAGAAAATTTATATATCTTTACCTGATAAGACACTGCTTTTTAACTAATATGAATAAATCAATTGAATCTTAATCATATTTAAAAATCTTTAAATGATTTTTTAAGTTTCATTTTGCATGTATTTTTCAGTATTGAATGGACATGGATTTAGAACAAAAGCTGACTTAAATTCTTCTTAATTTGTGGTTATGTGTACTGTGAAGAAATATATGGCTTTCTGTGTAACTGCATATCAGTGATCACAAAATAATATTGCAACAATATTTTGAAAGAAAATGTATTAGGATCGTTTTGTTAAAAAGGAGTGCAAAACATTTCTTCCATGTGCTCATAATAGATGTGTCAAGATATGAATGGAGTTCATATCTAAAAAAAGAAAAATTAACTTTATTATATACCAACATAAAACATGCATGAAAGAATTAAAAAAAAAAAGAATATTTTAAAAACTAACCTAAGTTTCTTTAAACTTTAAACCAGAAGTTCAAATATGAGGAAAGTGATATTTTTAACAATTAACATGGACAATGATGCATATGCAACTTCTGTTTTTAACCAAGCAAATGAATTTTCCCTTTACTGTTGAATTAGCACCATGCAGAAAGATCATAGATGTTAATATACAACATGGATATCATACAAAGTGATAATTTCTTCTTTCCAATGATTTCATCAAATTTAAATTGAAGGAAATCAACATCTGTTTTAATGAGAATCAGTTTTGACAATGATGAGAATATTTTTATTTGCAAACACTAACTCTTACAATAACCCTATATTTGTCAGGCATATTGTTATGAACATAGAAGTATTGTATTGTAAACCAGGACTGAAGAGATTTTAATTCATGGTTACATTTATGACAAATCTTTGAATAAAGTTCAACCAATTATCACTTTGTTCTTTTTATTAATTTTTTAACTGCAACAAAAAAATATTGATAGCCATCAATGGTGTGGGATAAAAAGTATCTTACAATTTTTAGGAGCATCTTATGCATTGTACATATTACTATTCTTAGTGAGACACATACATTTCATGTAAAATACATAGCAAGGTATTTAAAGAACAGAATGAGTAAAACAAAAATGTCTATTTACTGGCAAGTGTAAATGCACACATTAAAATTGGTTAAATATCTGAATCTATTGATATGGCTACCAATGCAAATGTTGGATTGTCGATATCAATTTTTTGATTATTTAGACAGAACATCACACATGTTAATAAGTTGGATCACTTATATCATGTATGGAAAAACTATGTGACTCTTGGGGGTGGTATGGTTGTTCTAAAAATATTCTGATGCCCAAAATTATGAAAAAAAATCTTGACTTAACAAGATGGTACATATGTACACAAATATTTAGAAGCCAATTTTCCCCCATAAAGCATTATCATCATGTTTAATTTTGAGAAAAAAATGACTATATGCTTCATTAGGCTAAATTGTTGTCCATGTTGCAACTACAATGATTTTTTGTCCGAGAAAAAAACCATAAGCCTCCTCAGAGTTAAATATTTGGTTCTTAATAACAAACATACTGAGGTAAAAGGTAATATTGTTTCAGTAGAAAATTTGGTTTTTAGAAGAATGCTTTTAAACATATTCAATATTGTCGGAATTTCTTTGGTACCTCTACTGGTTATCATTCATGTCAAGTTACACAACACAGAACAAAATATGTACCAGACCAATCAAAGGGAGATTTTTGTGTCATGACCATGAAAAAAAAATGCAGTGTCATTAGGAAGTTTTAAGTCAAAAGTCAGAGTACATGCTCTAAAAAATTTATACATTTTATACACGAATAAAAGGCTAAAATTTTCACCTTTCTGAAAACTGCTATCGGAAGACGATACGTTAAAAACAAAAACCATTGGGGAGCATTTTTTCGGTAAAACATCGACTTTTAAAGTAAACAATGACAAACAAAAGGCATTTTTCCGTTTTATACATTATTAGAAATTTCTTCCTACAGCAGTTTGTAAAAAATACTTGTAATTGCGGTTTTGAAAAGGTAAGGATTGTTTTTCTTTATGAATTGCATGCCCTCTGACTTTTGTAATTAATCAAGGATCGAGATGGTGACCTACTTTCACTTTGATTTTTTTGACTAGTGTACTGCAAGTTATGATCATCTAAATTTATTCTTTAAAGCTTTATGCCACATATTACAAAAATATATGCATAAAATGCTTCTAATACGTTAATAGTATTTGTTTTTAAAAGCGCATTTGGAAAAGCAGAACAAATCAAAACGGCGGTTTCATAACATGTAAAATGTACAAAATTTATTTGAAAACCTATCTTCAAAGACTTGATTTTTGTTTTAACTCATTGTTTCGATGTTTAATTAATTGATGCGTTCTCGACATCTTAGGTGCAACATCACTGAGAATAATATGACCAATACCAAGCACCCACTTGTCATCACGTAATATTAAACAGGAGTTGTACCATAACCTAAAAGTGACATTCGTTTTTCTTCAATTCATTTTATGATTGCATTATGGAAAGTCGACATTCACATCCAAACAGTATTATTCGAAGTGCTAGATTAATTCCATATCAAATGACTGAGTTTACAATAATTTTAAAGTTTTTTAGTCAATAAAGGTTTTTCCTTTTTAATACGGCATTGTTTCTGTTGAAGCCAAGTATAGAGTACCAATGTAAATGATAAACAGCTCGTAAGTTTAAAGAGACAAGACAAATTTGATATAACTAAAAGATCAAACGAAAACAAAAGGAACACAAGCTTGGAATCCACGAAATCTTTTACAAAACACGATAGGAAGCAGGTGCTTTAGAAGGGTAACATGACTAAGAGTTTCTAATATTTATGAGAACAATAAATATTGTTTTCTATTAAAAATATAAGAAATTATTGTTTTACTATTTTATTAAATTAAGCATTGAAATTACTAGTTGACAGAATGATTGATCGGTGGTTGGTTTACGTCCAGCAGCAAATGCTTCATGCATATTCCGGACCAGCACAACAAATCAAACAAATAAATCATAAAAAAATAAATTGGTAATTTAATTTTACTTTTCGTTATATCGATGATGTTTTGTCATTGAATAACCCTATGTTCAGTAAACATCTCGACCAAATATATCCCAGCAATCTAGAAATTAAGGAGACAACAGACTAAAATAATCTGCTTCATTCCTAGATTTATTACTCAAGATTGATTAACAGTGTAAAATTGTGTCTAGAATTACGACAAACGGGATGACTTCAATTTTCTTATTGTAAACTTCCCATATTTATGCGGCAATATTCCTGCTTCCCCTGCCTACAGGGTTTATGTTTCGCAGGTGTTCGATACCATCGTGTCTGTTCCAAGTATCGGGATTTTCTGAAGATCATCGCTGTGGTCGCATAAATTACTACAACAAGTATACAGTCGTTCCTCCTAAAATTTTATGGTCGCCATCACGAATCTACTGAATCATATGATTTCAAAATATCTGAATTAGTTTTAGACCTGTTACTGGTAATACAAGTATAAGTTGACCTCTTCTCGTATTGAAGTTTACCCGGATTTGAGATTAAAGATTCCACGACGGGTGCTTCGCGCATGACAGAGAATGTTTACCCTTTATGACACTTGATTCCACTCCCGTTTGTGTATCGTAGGTTCCTTCCGAATTTGACATAAATTGACACTGCTGAACTTGACATCCTGCTTTGACACCAATTGGGACATTAGGGAAACCACGAAAGGCGATACGCACAAGACAGGGAATGGTTAACCTTAATGAGCACCTATATACCACTCTTGTTTTGTAAAGGAGTTCGTGCATTCCAGGCTTTTGTTCTTTTTGTTTAAGCTTTATCTTTTAGTTAGTTCCAAATTTGTCTTGTTTCTTTTGACTATGCGCTTTTGATCCCTCGCATGCGTTTTCTACACTGGACTCATAAACGATGTTAGCGGTGGCCAGGTCGGGGAATTTTCGAACCACATACTGCTAAATTCAGACCTTGTGGGATAGGCAGGACATTTAGCCTGAGAAACTGGTCACTTACAGAACACTAATGAAAAACTGTTTCAAAATTAATTTTTACGTACTAAAGCGTGGTTTTTTAAAAACCCGGCAGTAACGTTCCCGTCATTGCTCTGTTGAAAAGTTAAGTATACCGGAATATAACAGGCAATTCTATCTCTGGTGAAGAAAATGAAAAGTTATTTACTGATTCCCATCAACTCTGTAGTTGGTCGCGTATTTATGCATCCCTTTCAACCAAAGGCGTCCCGCGGAAGGGTTACTCTGTATGTGAAGAAACCGAAGGTTCCGTATAAATCGTGGAAATTTAATGCGAAATTTTTATACTATTAATAATTGTTAATGACCCAGTCATTGAAAAGTCCACAAACTCCAAAATTTAACGTGTGAAGTATGGTTTTAAAGAGTCTATGATATTTACTCGCTTTCTCACTTAATCAGCTTTGTTTAACCCATTTTTTATGATAATCAATCAATGTATGCGTTTTTAAAGCTTTGACCTTCGAACGATATAAGTAACGTACCAGGATGTGATATATAAGTATAGATTTAACAGTTCCCATGCCTGTTCTTACTCACAGCAGTATGTTTTCCAAAATCTTCCACCTCCAGTTATTCAATAGATAAAACTGCCTTGTAACCTGTTAATTAAGAATCAGCTTCCAGGGCAAAATCTTTCAAGAAAATCTGTGCCTGCTTTCATTTTGTTGCTTCCCCTTTCAGAACCATATAATATCGAATCGACCCGACAAAATATAAAATTGCCTCTGTATGTTGTGAGGTCTGCCAAAGACTACTTCATCTAAAGGAACAAGTTACCAATAATGAGAAATATATGTTTTGATATAAATCGATTGAGTTGATTTGTCTTATCGATATAAAAAGCATAATCGTTTACATGTACCACATTGGTAAATCTGGATTTTGTTCAACCTATCTTCTGTAAGTGAGGTTTTACAATTATTAGTTATGAATAGTAATACATACATAAGGACAAAGGGATTCAAAGATACCAAAGAGGAAGACAGAAATCGTGAAGTCCAAAGACAGAGAAGACCATGGCTAACAAAATGAAATTAAAAAGAAGAACACATAACAGTACTTTGAAAACTAAAGCTGGAGTAACACAAACCCTAAAAAAACCGGGGTAATGGCAGAAGCCATGGAAGGGTAAGCATCTCCTGCTCCATTTGTGATACCCGTCGTGTTACTCAGTAGACAAATCTGTCACAATCTATGTTACAACCGGTATATTTACGACAGTTGGAAGATATCAATTCAGACTTCTTTTCAACTAATATAAGACTGACACAAAATATTGTGAGTAAACAACAAATTACATTTTGACTTCGAAATTTCGATATGTCTTTCAAATAGTTACTCACTTTAGTTTCGATGTTTTTAATTGGTTTTTAGTTGCCTACACGTATGGGGAATAAATCCAAGTATATCCGTTTATGTAGCACATTTTATTTGTGTTGTTTAAAAAGACTATGCAATAAACATCAATCTAAATCCCTTCTTTAGACTTAAATGAGTACAATTATCATAATGCGTCGTAGAAAGACATTCATTGATATCAATAAAATAACCAGCTGTACTAGATTTAATGATAAATTGTTTTTAACTTATTAAAGTATCAGTTTAACAATACAATGATCACAGTTATGGGTCACATCATCTTTTATTCCATGGCCTTGACACAATGTAGTGTCCTGTTGAAACAGTAGTCCAAATATTTACTGGGTAAATAAAGCAGTATTATTTTGCCCATTTTCGCGAATCCGATTTGTTAAAAATAAGATTTGTTATAATGCAATTATTAGGTAATTACATTAACATTTATTGTACATAAGAACATTATATTTCCATTCTTTATAAATAACAGCAAATCGCTACCTATTTATGCATAAAGAATCATACAGGTATTGCAAACCTTTGTTTTACCTTTATTACTTAAAAAAAATCATTTTTGACGTTTGATGTTTACAGTTAATAATTCGCCACTATTACATTTGTATTCTGAACTATTATAGTTCTGTGAACTGTTTGATTTTTTTTTCTCTTGGCTTACTTTTATCTTTGAATTATATTTGCTTCCACTTTTAGTGACGCATTATGATATTTTAGTATATATATGATCGAATGATCAACTTTTTCGGTGTCCCATCAGCCATGAAAAATAATTTGCGAGTTAAAAATGAAATTGTTTTCAGTTGCTTTGAATCAAGGATTGTCAAATCTAAACCTGTATCTACATTGCAATAGAGCAAAATTTGTACTTCAATTCTCAAAGTCGTTTTCTACAACGGCAATATACTTTCCAAAGTCTTCACATCTGAAACGAAAATAGATAATATTGCTTTGTAACTGGATAGCTTTAACTCTGGTCTGATCGACATTTCCGAACCATTTAACATCGAATTCATTTGACAATCTGTAGACTTTCAAGTGCATGTCATAAAACGTATCCCTGACCACATTTAGCATATTTGACACTGCAAGTTCGTCTTCGTAGCACACGGGTTCATCTATAGATAATAGAGTTAAAATCAAACAAATCAATCATTGTTACGTGTATTAAATAATGCATAACGCATACTGAAATCCGTCGTGAATATTAGTTTATAAACTTTCACCCACATGTATATAAAAATTGATTTTTTTTATTTTTATAGTTTAATATAAAAAATAGGAGATGTGGCATGATTTGTTTTACTAACAGTTTCAAAATAAATTTGACAGATTAAAGCAAGATACTGAATTCCGTTAATTTTACATATGAATTTTCTTATATATTGTAACATATATCTGCAATAAGGTTGCTTATAGGAAAATTGAAAATTATGGGGTAAATATCAGGGAGACAGCACTCCAATCACATGGCAAAAAACAGAAGCGATTTACAAATATAAAGTTCTTCACAACATGGACAAGCCTTCAAACATTATGATATACTACTCATTAATCGGCCCAAATATATTATCGTGTATACGTAAAATAAAATTGCTCTTACCTGAATATTATCAAAATGTACGTAAAACAAAACATTAAACACAAGACAAATCAATTTCTACAATTTCTTCCTTGGAATTGGCATTTATTTCTTTTATTTAACTCAAATATCATCATTGATAAAAAAAATTCCTTAAAAATAATGTTAAAGGATTCTGATATATAAGTCAATTCATGCCAGCGAATATAGAAAGGAATTCGCAGATACCAACGGGGCAGACAGAAATCGTTAGGTCGAAAGACAGACAAGACCATGGCCTACAAAATGAAACGAAAGACAAACATAGAACACACAACACTACACTGAAGACTAAAGCTGGAATAACACGAACCCTACAAAAAGCAGGGTGAGTTCAGGTGCTCCGGACGAGTAAGCAACTCCTGCTCCACTAGTGGCGCCCGTCGTGTTACTCAGTAGTCAAAGCCGGTGTATAGTCACAATCGATG
>JAULBM010020316.1:0-11384 GCA_032357055.1 Geukensia granosissima | reverse complement strand
TACATTATATTTGATATATCATCGTGGTCTATAATTATTCATATCACCATTTATGAAAGCGGTTGCACAGCTATAAAACCACCATCCACTTCGGTAATCATTAGCGCAACTCCCTTCATAAAGGTCATTATCAACATCTTTCGTTGAAAACTTTTAAACTTTTGTTTGTTCAGATCCCAATCAGTACTGTAACGAACATTATCAGCTTAAATAGAAAATGATTGTTTTTGTTTTTCCTTTATTCTTACATGTATTGATAGCTTTGTGAAACAGGAGTGAAACTACACTATTTGTACTAAGTTGTAGTTATTTGATATTCTTTGTGCTGTTTTATTATATTTGTTTTGTCTGATTTATTCATCAACATTAACATATGAATGTCATTTCAGTCTGCCCCTTTCGTATCTTAAAAATCTTTTTAAGGAACATTGTATTGGATTTCAAGGATCTTCCGAGCTTTTCTGATAAAGTAAAATTCCTTAATTCTTTAAGTCATGCTTTGTTCCTTTTCTCTGAAAACGCAGTGTGGTCTTCTTCTAATTTACCCCATAAAAGTCGGTAGTACCATGTGAAGCATTGATTGTTCACCCTATTAATATAAATGTGTAAAACCTGCGACATAGAAAGATACGACTAGTCATTTATCAGGCATGGGGTGAATTACATTGAATGTAACCCATTATATTGCAATTACTTTGATCAAACCATGCATTAAATTACAATTACAATTACATGAGTATTCCAAAGTAATGCATTATATTACAATTACTTTACCAATGTTATGCATTAAATAACAATTACACTTTCAACAGATAAGAAAGGAAGCACATCTCCGGTTATGAACTCTATTATTGCTGACATGACTTCCTTTTGCTTTTGATCTCTCACATTATATTTAAGAGGCCCAGTTTGGATTACAAAGTTTTTTTAATTAGTTTGTTCTTCTTTTGGTTTAATTGGTTCTAAACAAACATCTCTAAAGAAAAAGGGAATCTAATATTTAATTAAAATATTTAATATATTTATCATTCTAGCTATGTACAGATGTAAGAAAAGTCCCTGTTTACTATGTTTTTATAATCCACAATTACTACCTGGCTGTGAACAATAATTGCAAATAAACTAATTATTTTATTATTCTTTGATCCTGGTCATTTCTTTGTTTTCACATATTATTCATTGCATGTCATAAATAAAGTTTCCTTTTCATTTCAAATGAACTTAGCTATTTTACATTTTTATTAATTTTTCACGATTGAACAGTAAATTTTTACCACACTGAAACTGAAATGATTGAACATCATTTTAAATTTGTATTTAACTAGTATTTTAAATAAATGCTATACCAACAGGTGCATACTAAGATAAAGGTCAGTGGTAAGAGATATAATTATAGAAAAATGAGCTGAAATACAGTTATTTTAATTCTTTCAATTTATTTATTGTATACAGGGTTTTTTTTTAATTTGATGCATGTAATGCACATGTAATCCAAAAAATTACACAATATTTTACAAAAGAAATTCATTATATTACAATTACTTGTAATGCAAAAAATGATGAATTACTCATTACATGCAATTACTTTGAAAAATGTCTGTCACTTATTATGCCAGATCGTTTTCTACTCAGAAATTCATTCTAAATCATATATGCTTTTAAAAATATCAATCAGAAGGAATTTGCGAAATATTCCGGAAGATTGATGTCATTGCCAAAATACAATGTTTTACATGTAACGTTGTAATGTTGATCCTTTTAAACGCCATTTTGTCTAATGTTATGGAAATAAAATAAAGTCTTCATTCGTCTGACGGTGCTGCTTATTTAGTTAATAAAAGCTGTCTCTTTTTAACTATGAATTATAGATTTTAAACATGCTAGCGTTTGGCTTAAACATAACTTTCAATTACTTAATTTTGGCTTATAAATACAAAACTGCATACCATAAAGTAACATGTTGTTTAATGCGCACTGAACATCATCAAACGAACGTTAAGATGTTAAGAAAATATCATTTTCAACTTTAACTACTTATCGTCAGTTTCGGGATATTTTTATATTTTTGCAATTGCGACTTAATAATCATTTTGGTAATTTTATCCTCCTTTTATTCAATTTATCTGACGTTTTGCTCCACTATACATATATTCAAAGTTAAGCATTTAACATTTTCATCCGTTTGTCAATATTGTGTCTGTATGAACACCAGGATCAGGAAGTGTCGACCAAATTAATTTTCTTTGATTTCAATTTATATATTCAGTTTGACTAGAGTAGAGAATTTGAGTAAATTCCTAGATTTCAGGGACACAGAGTCGTTCACTTTACTTCCCATTTTACGATAGAAGGCAACAAAGCTCCACAATAATACTGGTGGAGGACAATGAAACATTTTACAAATGCTGGAATGTTATTTGCTTGCAAAAGTACTCGAAGATTGTTGCAAAATACAAGGTTACCAATGTTTGATAAATTTTGGTACTCATTTCAAGTTGTAACCTGTCAGTAGCCATAGAACCACAACAAAGGAAGTCCGAGATCTAAACATGGTAAAGGAAAAACTTAAATCTGAATAAATCAAAGTGTAGTTTCGTTTGGATGAATCTACTGCCGCTGGCATCTTAACGTGTAGATCTTTTTATTACATATTAGAACAAGTAAAGATGGGTTTAATTAATATAAAAATTGCATAATGATAAGACTTAAAAAGACATTCAAAAGGTACCAAAGGGGCAGACAGAAATCGTTAAGTCAGAAGACAAACAAACCATGGCAAACAAAATGAAACAAAACCCAAACATAAAACACTCAACACTACACTAAAACTAACTTGAGTAACACGAACCCTTCAAAAGCCAGCCCACGAAGGGTAAGCAATTCCTGATCAAGTGGTAACACATGTCGTGTTTCTCAGTTGACAAAGCCGGTGTATAGTCAAAATCGATGTTAGTCACAACCGGTATAGAAACGGATTTGTAGTCACGGCAGTTGGAAGATATCTTAATTAATGTATGTTCAATTCGCCAAAGAAGCAAAACCTAAAACAACTTCAAGATGAAACACTATGAAATGTGAAGGTGTTTTTGACATCAATCATTTGTTTTGTATGATCCAGTGATTTGTGTTTTGGCTTGATAATTTTTATGATTATACGAGAAAACGAAACATGTATCTTATAAGGTCAACTGGGGGCAATTTGTCATTCTAAATATTTTATTTCAAATCTTCTGTATATTCGTCAAACTTTACAAAGTACTATCTAGCTCGTTTATTTTCGGCCAAGTCTAGCGTCTCACCTAAAATCATTGTTCTGTGTCTTTAAATACGTTATGCATCATTCTGTAGCAAGTTTCTTTGGGGCTTTTGTATGACCAATGACATAGTGACTTATGACTTACTTTCAAAACAAAGAAAAGTATAGATGTCAATAGTAGAGAATTAAAATATTCTTTGGGAACACTTTTTTTAGTTCACCCTAACTTCAGTTCTTCTTGTTGTCTTTGTTAAATTTTATATCAGTGCCTCAAAATGGAGACCTTTGGTATAAAAAAGGATCTTGCCTTCGCACTTCAATCATTTGTGGAAAAAAACTATTTGGATTTTATCCCATTCCCAGTATCTATATTTTGGAAATGATTTGATGTTTGATTATTTATTGTTTAACGTCCATGGGGAAATATTCAAATCAAGGTTAGGGGGAGGGTTGAGAGCACACCAACCGACTTAACCCCGCCACATACTTATGTGCCTGTCCCAAGAAAGAAACTTGTTTTCCAGTGGTTGTCTTTGTTTAATTAGTCATTAATGGTGATTTGTTCGCCATTTTTTCAAATGTTTAGATTAGGTCGTTTATAAAAATATTAGATGTGGCATTATTTCCATGAGAAAAACAGAGATCGCGTTCATTAAAATCTGAAATGTCGCTTCAGAACCGGGCATAGCGAACAAGCTGATACTTGCATACACCATACGAAGGAGGCAAAGGAACGTCCCCGTCAAGAAGGGAAAAATAACAATTGGGAATGTGAGAAAACGTACCTCTTGTCGTAAATTTTGGTGGAGATTTTACCTTGAGAAATATATACATCAAAGTCGAGAAATTGGCATTTGAGGCTATTGTTATTGGCTTTATTCAAAGTTAAATACTTTGAATAAATTGAAAGAGTATTTGTAGAAATTTGAATTATTAACGGAAAAGATATCTTCAAGATAGCGGTAGGTATTGTTAAATTTGTTTATCAAATCACTTCTACAAGGATCTTGTGAAGTTTGGCCATAAACTGAGATTCATAACAATTCTCAGTAAACGAAACAAATCTGCTATCAAAGGAGCATAATTTGTTCCCATTGGAATTCATGCGACCTGTCTATAAATTTTATTGCCCAAACGGATAAAAATGTTATCTAGAAGGAAATTAACAGCAGCAATCATATTCTCACAGGTCCAGTAAGTATATCTTTTATATTTGGCTTTTACGTCAGAGAAAAATGACTTTTCTCTACTTCAGCTAATGTACTTATGATTTTTTTTTTTTATCGAAGCACCACTCAATCAATTATGAGAATTTTTGTTTAATAAGATAATGTTGAAGTGTAGTAAAGAGTAGAGAAATCATAACTATCAACAGTTTCAAAAGGTTTTTCAAAAGCCTGTAATTTATTTTTACACTCCAAAAATAGTTTATACCATTATGTTCGTAATCTTTATTACAGTTTAAGATCTTTCAACTTAGATAGAGCACTAGTCAAAAGGACAGAAAGTTTAGTAGTAGTTCACTTACTGGACGCTGATATAAAACGGAACTTGGAAGGTTTTTTATGTAGTTTAGATAACCAATAAATGGTAAGGACTTTCAATTCAAGGGCCTTAATCTTATCAGTGGAAGTAATGTGTTTGTTAATTGTTTTGATTCTCTGTTGAGAGCATGCCTTGGAAGGTAGAAGAATTATAAGTACCTCTATGTATTATTTATTATACACCACGATCACATAGTTGGCGGCTTAATCTGGCAGTAAAAAACGAACCGAGTACCGAGTTTTTGAAATTTAGCTTTAATTCTAGAAATTTATTTGTATTTTCCAAATTTTTTTGAGGTGTGCACTCCGGATATTTACATTGGATTTGCATTTATTGAGAAAAGCATCAAGAGATTTTTTATCGGCATTTTCTCTCTTACCCCATCTTTGCAATAAGAAGAAAGGGCGTCATATATGACTGTGGCACTCATTCCAGTCTATTTTTGAAGGGGGCGATATTGAGGCCCTTTCGCAAAAAGTTTATATCCTTTCGGTCTTCAATGATATTAAGGTATTCGGTAACAACATGGCCACAAGGTTCATATCGAAATATGGATATGTCACAGTATTATAAATTAGGAGTATTATCTTCAATATTAACATCTCATGTAAATTATGTATAATTACAAATCAAATTTCTACTAGATTTTTTATAACTGTACGATATAATGGGTGGTTTGATGTTATTAAAATATGAAGGTGTATGATTTAAACGTTTGTTTCATTAAATATACTAGATAAATTTGTCAAATCAATACCTTAAAAGTTGAAAAATATCTTTTATGATCTTCCGGTTTATCTATACGACGGAACAGTTGATGAAAACAAAAAGCTATAATTATACGTACACCCTCGTAAAAAGGGCTGTAATACGAAATATTTTAGCTCTCTTATATATTATATAATTTAGCAATCGATATTATTCCCAATTTACACAACAACTGATGTCTACCAGTGATTTTAATATTAAAATAAGTTCCTAGAGCGTATAATCGGTGCGTTGTTTAGCACGTTATTACGATGTTTTCGCTTCCCTCGAGACCTCAAGTTACGTTTTCTCCTGTCAAAAATGTCCATGATGTTAACAGATGATGTTCGAGAGACCGACGGGGTAAGCTGTTTGAAATTTTTTAATTCAATCAAATTTTGATGTTGTACGTGAGTTCTCGAATTGTTTATGTTATTGTCCAGGTTGTTTTTGAACAACTTCCCGCGATTAGACTTTTACATATTTAAATATTTAAGATTATGATTATGTTTAGCTAGATTTTGATAAAACAAACATTTTAACTTTTTGTGTTTTCGAAAAAGATGTGCGCTTGTACGTCTGAACAATTCACGTCCAGTTTATCCCACATATTGGACCCCACAATTAGGTATAGTTCAGGTTAAAAGATCGTCGTGTTTTATGAATAGTATCAAATTTTGTATTTCGGGGTCTTTTAAAGCTTCTGTTATGGTGTGGACTCTGGTTCATGTTTGAAATCCGCAATGGAACCTGTAGAAGTTTAGATTAGACTGTCATTTGGTGGATAGCTGTCTCATGGACAATCATTGCGCATCCCCTATGTTTATATTAATCAAATTGTGGATATTAAAATATTCGAAAAATCTGCTTCAATACCTCAAATCCGATTCTTTAAAATTTATTCAAACGTTTGACTTTTCAACCCTTTATACCACGCTTCCGTATTCACAACTTATACAAAATGGACATCCAAGATATACATGTTAAGTTTAAGGTAAAAAGATGTCTTACATTGTGAGAGCAAAAATCGCTTCTTCTAATAAATACAGTGAAGAAGATATTCTCAAATTGCTTAACTTTCTGATTGACAACATTTTGTTCAATTTGATTTCAACACACCGTTGGCAATACATTGGGCACTATTAGCCGACTTGTTCTTGTACTCGTATGAAGCAGAATTCATTCAGGGACTCCTGTGAAATTTATAAAAAGAAATTGGCCAAATCATTTAATTTTACTTTTCGCTATACCGATGTTTTTTTCACTGAATAATCATACGTTCGTTGAACAACTCGACCAAATATATCCCAGCGAACTAGAATTTAAGGAACCCATAAACTCAACAAAATCTGCTTCCTACCTAGATTTATTCCTCGCAATGTCTGAAAAGGGAAAACTTGTTTCTATGATGACGACAAACGGAGAGACTTCAACTTTCCTACTGTAAACTTCCCATATTTATGTGGCAATATTTCTGCTTCCCCTGCCAACGGGATTTATGTTTCACAGTTGATATGATACTATTGTGCCTGTTCAAAGTATCAGAATCTCCTAAAAGAACATTGATGTTGTCGCATTAATTATTTCTACAAGGATACATCCAATCAAGGTTGAAGTCGTCCCTTTTAAAATGCTATGGTCGCAATCATTGAATTGTATTTGTGTATCTCAACTCGTTGTGGACCTATAACCGGTAATGCAACAATAAGTTGGACTCTTCTCGGATTGACGGTAACCCGGATTAGATTTTAAAGATTCCACGGCGTGTGTTTCGCGCAAAACAGGGAGCACCCGATCTCTCTTTTGTTTTCTAAAGAAGTTCCTGGATTCCAAGCCTTTGTTTACGTTCTCCCTTTTAGTTTGTTTCAAATTTGGCTTGTTTCTTTGTAATATGCACTTTTGATCTCATATGGGTATTCAACACTGGACTAGTTTAGAAAACGAGTTATATCGTTCATTGATATTAAGATTTTGAGTCCAACGTAGAATACTCATGCGAGAGGCAAACTCAAAACAAAATAAAAGATAAAACGAAAACAAAAAGAACAAAGGTTTGGACTCCACAATCTTTTTTACAAGAAAATTTGTGTTATAGCAATGCCATGGGATTATGTATCAAAGGGACATTCCCAAACAACCGCATGCAGGAGGCTTACATTTGTAGTTGTTAAATGTTCCTACGATGTACTGGCCTGTTAAACTGCACAATATCCTTGCAAATTTCGGTTTATGTCTGCTGATAGTAAAAGTTCAACCACTTTAATATCCATTATATTCAGAAGTGCACTTTACAATACACAATCTCGTCATTAATTTCTTAAATAAGGCTAGTGTGAGAGATTTAAAGGGCATAGTTCAAAGAAACAAGACAATTTTGAAACGAAGTAAAAGATAAAACGAAAAGAATAAATTTGGATTTGAAATTTTTACAGGGCTTTTATGAAATAAAATTTATGATCAAAGGGGCGATTTTTCTTTTCCTTTAGTTAACTTCTCATTTCTTGATTAAGACATGCCTTTAGTGTCTTCGTACAGTGTTTCGGTTTCACAACTAGTTCGACTAGTGTTTACACAAAGTTTCTGACTTTAATGATAGCAACCTACAGCTTACTGGTAAACTTTTGCAGCATGGATACAGATGTTACAAGCCTCTCAATTTTTTTTCAAAATTTTATAAGCTTTACAAAGATTCAATACAAAAATATGGCTGAAATTGTAGAATTTTGATATGACAAGGAATATCACATCCTATGCTCTATGGAAAAATTACATATAAGGCCTACAAATTTGAAAACGATTTATATACTCTAACTGTTCTGCCTGGTGGAGACCCTTTGATTTATGAAAATGCTCTCTGTTTTTTCTCGTGGATGGAGTGTTGTCTCCCAAACATTTACCCCATATCATTTCGTTTTTACCCATATTACCTTGGATCTGATTGCACCTTTCTCATTGTAAAAGCAAATTTGGCTAACTGTTACTGCTACACCTGTCTCTGACGTTTATGTTTCGCAGTTAATCCGTTACTTTTGTGCATTCCGAGATGTGGCATGATCGAAAATGATGCAACCATCCACCAAAAACAGTCGAAACTGAAGTAACGTTATAAACAAAAAGTTCTTTGTGTCAATTTACTCAATTTAAACCAACCAAGACTGATTTCGTCGTGATTCCTTTTTTTAAATCAGCAGAAGGAAATCATGAAGTCGGAAGACGTACAAAAACATCGCAAGTGGGTTAAAAACAAACATTAGCACATAAAACACAAAATATTATGCCTTTAACAAACAAGTACAGATAAAAGTACAGATTTTGTAAAGGGTGGCATTGATAACACATGGCTTTTTGTCCAATATTGGTCAGTTACAGCCTATGGGTGGAAGAGCAGATTTTGAAACAAAAGAATTATAACACGATCTTAAATCTTTCTTCGTCTTTGATTTGCCCTGTTGCCATGAAGAGTAGTCAGAACTGGGAACATCTTTGTTACCCTGTTTTTCAGCATCTCTGTCCTCGTCTTCCTTTTCGCTCTTGTTATTGGTAGCGTCAAATAGGTTAGCACCTTTTGTAATAGATTGTTCACGAACTGAACTTTGTTCACGAATATGTTCAATCTTTGATTTATGACGTTGATTTGAATTTTCTACTCTTTCTATTTTCTTTTCAAGTTTTAATTTCTTCTCCTCTTCTGCTCTTTTGATCCTATCTAAAACTTCTGCCCTTCTGTTGTCATAGTTCTTTGCAATGTCAGGCAGTTGAGATGACTTGTCTGGCAGTGCCTTGTTCATTTTCTCTTCGTACTTAATTTTCTTTTCTTCTGCCTTCTTTGTAATTCGCTCCAGCACTTCGGCCCTTTTCTCGTCATATTTCTTTGCAACCTCGGAAACATGAATTGCTTTTTCTCTGTTCATTGCCTTTTCAAGTTTAGCTCGTTTCTCCTCCTCCTTTTTATGAATCCTCTCTAGCACTTCGGAACGTTTCGTGTCATACTTTTTCACAGTGTCCGATAATAAGTCCGGTTTGGTTACATTAAGCACTCGTTTTAACTTTTCCTGTGCTCGAGCTTTCTTCTCAGCCTCTAACTCTTCACGTTTTGTCTGCATTTGTTGTAGTTTTTCTGAAAATTCTTTCGACTGTTTTGCTGTAAAAGATGAAAATATAATAAAATAACAAAGATTATTTTGGCCACTCTCCTTAGTATATAGTTCATGGTTAGTCTGTTGTAAAACTTTCGAAATTTTTCAACTATTTTGCTGAACCTGGCCTTTTGAAGAAATTATTTCTCCCACAATTTTGCTTTTAATGTCTGTTTTACACAATTTGCAAAAGATTCGCTATGAAATAAAAATTTTTAGAGAATTTAAAGGGACACTCGCAGCCAGAATAAGATTTCTATGTCTTGTTTCGAGATGTATTTTTCATCGTTTAAGCGCTATACCGTTTTGTTTGTTGTTTCTTAGCGTTCTTTATCAACAATTTTAGAAAAATGAGAGAAAATAGCTAAAACTACTCCATACCGCAAATTTTTTTTTGGATATTTTTTCCGTTCCTAGACTCTTAGCACGAACATTCGGTTTGTTTATTTACATTTATACATGAGAAAACATTTTAAAGGCTCCGTTCTGACAATATCTAAAAATTATGAATTTTTTTTAATAAAAGTGCAACAAATTTAGGGCAAACCTCTTTACAAACATTTATTTTCTTTACTCTTTTTTGCTGTTAATGTGTTTTCATTCAGATTCAGTGTTATTGAGAATTCTGTCAGATATAAATCTAATCTTTGTTCTTGCATAAACAACCTTGCAAAATTTTGGAATCAAAATTGTTAACATTCTTAAAGACAAATGAGGATTGTTAAATTAGTTATAAATATTTCAAAACTATACCTTTTTCTTCAAAATCTTTCTGTCGCGCAATTTCAGCCATAATACGACGTTCCTCCTTGTCAAATGTAACTGTTGCTGTAAAGAAAAATAACAAAATTTTGGGTTGTAATTATAATCAATCACATAAGTCATGAATATGTTCGAGTATTACGTGTTTTACTCAATAAACCTATAACAAAATGTAAAGTAGAAGAGGTTGTACCATATATTAGTTAAAAGTTGAGAAAAGTACAAAATCTAAATCGCCACGATATGGCTGAAATACTGCCGATGTGACGTTAAACACCAATCAATCAATCAATCAATCAATAAAACAAAATCTAAAGGTCTTCAGATGACCAGAAGCTGGTCATTAATAGAGAGAGCAATACGCATATTAGTAAAAAGTTGAGAGAGAAAAAGTAAAAAATCAGAAGGTCACAAGAATGTCATTATCGCCAGTGAAGGGTCCCAGAGCGAAAGCTATTACTTTGAAACAATGGCACATGTTATTCGACAATTCTGGTTTGGAAATGTAATTCTTTTTATTTTTCTACAATTTCCTCAATATCAGTCTTGTTTCTTTAATATTCAAGTATATTTAAATATATCTGCTTACATCGTTTGCTTGATAAATCTTCATACAATATGTCTGCCATCAGTTTCCTTTCCTCCAAGCTGTACTGTTGGTGGGGCAATGATATATGTTTCTTTGTTGGTTCACTTGTCGATACGTTAACAAAAAAGGCAGCCATACTTTTTTTATTTCTGTACAACAAGAGTTGCTGAAAAAATCAATAAAACAGTTATTATAATGTTTTACCAAACCGCCCTCCAAATTTCATACACTTAAATTTATATCAGCTGTCGTCTATAGAGTGATTGTTTTGTTTAAAAAGATGGCAAACGCCGATTCAAATATTTGGTTCTCGGTAGGGACAAACCTTATTTTGTTGTTAACCACTCTG
>JAULBM010020305.1:0-11384 GCA_032357055.1 Geukensia granosissima | reverse complement strand
ATTTTATTGCCGAAACGGATAAAAATGTTATCTAGAAGGAAATAAACAGCATCAATCATTTCCTCACAGGTCCAGTACGTATATTTTTTTATATTTGTCTTTTACGTCAGAGAAAAATGACCTTTCTCTACTACAGCAAATGTTATTTTTCAGCAGTATTACCTATATAAAATCAATTGTTACATATATCATCGGGATTGGTATAACAGGTTATTAGATTTGGCTGACCGTGTTATTTTTATGGGATGGTTTTTTTTCAAGCAACAGAATTATTTCAAAAACTTGTTAGGGACTGAACCTAATCCTTTGTGTCATTTCATTTTCAGAAACTAGTTTCCCTTCCTTCTTGCCATTGCAAAAACATAAGATAAAAGTAAAAGACTTAAATTCGTTTAATATAACTAATTTTTGGTGATTTACATGGTCATTTACTGCAAACTTACGATGGTAATATAAAAACTGCAGACTTTAGGAAACTATATTGGTGAATATTATTACATAATTTATCATAACGATTGGTTTCAAGTTACTGTTTTAAATAAGCCTTTAGACCCCCCCTCCCCCCAAAAAAGTTAATTTATGCAACATATGATAAAACGTGGATAACAAAACTCCGAGAAAAATAAACCGTTAAACCCAAATAAAAATTTGTGATGAGGTAAAAAAGATCCACCTTTGTTAGATTTGACTGACACAACTTTACTGGAAAATTGCAGAGAACAACTGTCCGTGTTTCTGTGCAAATAAAGAAATCATATCAAAAGCTTTTCTATTAATATCATGATAATAAAATTTATCTATAGGAAGAAAAATGTATTTAAACATTAATTGAACTTTAAGATTTGTTAACCTTCATTTTATTTTGATTTAATAAAATTAAACAACAAAATTTATTTTTCATTAACCGAAAAACGCCACCGTTTCTTAAACGAATATATAATCGCAAACTGACCATTTTAAGTTACTGTGTTTGCAACATTTAAAATGAGCCCAAGTTTTATAAATTGTGATGACATCCTTAAAAGATCAAACAAATTAATTTTCAAGTTCCACATTTCTTAGATATGACTGACAGATCTTTACAGGACAATTGCAAAGAACTGTGACTTGGAGGGGTGTTTTCTTCAAATAATGATATTACATCATTCAATTATGGAACTAATCTATAGGTTTAAATGAATGTAATTTATATATTGAACATTAGAATAATAAAACCTTCTATTCATTTGATATTTCAAGAATATCAAATAAACCATAAAATTATTTTTAAACCCATAACCCAAGTCTTCCTTACTTTTCATAAGTTCGGTATATATTCGTTACAGCAAAGCACTAATGTTCTGTTGCTATTGTATTTTGTTCTTCTGGGTAACTTTATATGCATATTAAACCCTGAATAATTTGTACCATGCAGTAGCCCGCAATGATTTGAATTGTTTCAACAGATCATCTACATATACTTCATATAGATGACTGTATGGCATTTTCTCCTTGCATGATCCATTAGTTTAATGGAAAGCTTCAGTAGTTCCTTTCCAGTGTAACTTACGAGTTCAGAACATGGTACATTTCATTTTGGGTTTCTCAGAATTCTCAGGGTATGTCTTTTATAATATATCATGATGGACAACATCAAACACGTTTCAGTTTTCTAATGTTGCAATATAAATAATTTCATAGTATGATTTTGTTTCAGTAGTTGCTTCTGACACTTTTACCGCTGTCATTGATACAGAAAGACCTGATATGATTCCATATTGTTGGGAAATTGCCTTTCCAACTAACTCCAAAAATTTATTAACGATGATAACTGTAATTTCTCTTTAGTTTTCAATAAACCCTTTCCCTTTGTAGTATTTATATAACATTGTAAGGCCACTTTAAATCTCTAGTTCTTCGGATTTTTTACGATAAAATTAGGTGCGAGCGAAGGGAAATTTTAATTTTAACATTTCTGAAAATGGTCAAATATGAAGCGAAAGCTTCAAAATTGATGCGGAAAGAACAGTTTATAATTTTTTTCATCCTTTTTGTATATTTTTTTCTTTAAAAATGTAGGAAAATTGATGAAAATTTTAAAAAATGAAGCGAGTATAGTTTTTTTTTTGAACTTTTGAATCTATGATTTTAGGAGCAAGCGAATCCAAAGAACTAGTAATTAATTTGGAGTGGCCCAACTGTTTTTCTTCTTTGCAGACTGGAGTGAATTATCCCGGTTTATTAACTACATTAATTTGGTGGGTGGCTATCTCATGGACAATTATGTCACATCTCCTATTTTTATCTTTTAGAGATCTTCCAGATATGATGATTTACATTTGTCTGCCAATTTCAGGTCCTCTACAAATATGCCATATCCATCCCTTTATTTTTCCAGAGCCATCCAATTAAAACATTCTTGTTGTTCCTCTGAATAACTATGTCAACTTTTTGAGAAGAAGTTAAATCAGGCTTATTTACTTTCGATGTGAGATGCTTTTGTCTATATTCTTAGCGTAAAACGGTTTTATCTTTACCACTTTTATTTTATATTTTGCCTTTGGAGATTTCGGTTGCTTTTGAAGATTTGAGGTGCTATTCAGATACTGCTAAATGTCCAGTGATTTGTGTATCATTAGAGAAATAGTTACATTTTCTAAATGATATAATTGCTCTGAACAAGAAATAAGTCAATTTGTGAAGATGAACAACCATTTTGATGAAAGAAAGTGTCTCAAGAGAACATTAATTGGTTGAAACAAGAGGTTGCCATGAGCACAGTAAGAATTTTTGTCTCCAACGCTACAAATGATATCTAAGCATTTACTATTATTTTGATTCTAAGTTAATTTTCAGCTTTTGGTATCAAACATCACTTTTTGCTGAGATGGACTTCTTCCAAAGAGAAGTTTGTCCCAGTTGGACAGCGGTTTCTGAACGCATGGCTAAAACAAATGATTTAACATTGAGTAGGAGAATAACTTGTGTCATATATTTTATAGTTGACAAATTCGATAAAGTGTCAAGTCCATTATTACCATTACAATTATTTAGTTGTGGTTAAACACCACTCGTAACAATATTTTAATCAGTCTTGTAATCAGTTTCATTGGGGAAGGAGTTGAAATATCCCAAGTGAACCAACACAATTTAGCAGGTTAACTGATAAAATATTATTCATCACAGACCAGAAAGCTCCTTGCCTTTGTATGCAGCGATGTTTTAGATTTTAATGAATGTAATCTCTGTGTTACCAGACTATCACCTCAAGAATTTTGTTTCTGTAAATTAGTCAAAACATTTACAAATTACCAAAGTTTGGTTCCACCTACAGAAAATTGATAGAAAATGGGATATAACTCCCAAACTGTTATGGAAATGTGGTAAATATAAACCCAAACCATTGGAACTTATTTAGTTACTGCAATAAACTTGGTTATTTTAATTACATCACCTTTAAGATCTTTGAAAACTGGCCTCTTTGAAATCAACATTGGCTTTCTGCTCAATAATTTACATCAAATCTAATTTTAGTGAATATGTTGTTAATTTTGCTGTTTTATTTTGGCACTTGCCCAATGCCTTGTTTTCTTTGGCTATTTATGATATTTTTCACACTTTTTCCAGAATACATGCATTGGTTGATATCTTAGCTTAAGAGAACCAGATTTGTAATCAACTGTGTTTGTTTGATTGGGTTTAAAACCACTTTCAACAATATTTCAGTCATATCGCGGCGGTCAGTTTTACTGGTGGAGGAAGCCGGAGTAAACCACCGACCTTGGACAGGTAACTGACAAACCTTATCACGTGCGATGAGAGTTAAACGCAACCCATTTTTTGTATGGTACAAACCCACGCCCGAACTCAAGCCGTATAGGTGATAGGATACAGTGATCTGCACAGGTAAAAATCAACTACCTAGACCACTCGGCCACCCAGGCCCCCTTATCAACTGTCTCAGGTTAGGGCGAGGGTTGAGTTGTCACACCACTGTCCCAGGTTAGGGCGAGGGTTGAGTTGTCACACCACTGTCCCAGGTTAGGGCGAGGGTTGAGTACTCATAAACATGTTTAACCCCATCACATAGTTTGTGTGTCTGTGCCAAGCCAGGAACCTGTAATACAGTGTGTTTAATTGTATTGATGTAAGTTGTTACATTGGAATATATTCACAGATCTTGGAGGCCTTTTGAAGCTTGCCTTTAGAGTGTAAATATATGTCCATTATTGAAGGCTGTAGGCAACTGTGAATGGGCGTAAATTATTTTGTATGGCTGTCTCATAGACAATTCTTTTTCTATATTTATGAACACATTTCCTGGGTACAAGCTGTATTGACACAGTTTAGACAATCTTTTTCAAACTTCTGTGTGAATAAATATTCTCTGAAAATTTGTTGACACAATCTTAAATAAGAAAAAGACAACATTTTCGAAATGTTTTATTTCTGAAAACATAAAAAAAATTAATGAAATGAAGATATCGCAATGAAAAATGAGTCTTTCCTCTAAAACAGAAATGATAATAAAATCAACAACAATTATCACTTGTCATTTGTAATTCTCAATGGTACAAAATTAAGATGTTTGATTTCAAAACTAATTCTCAATGGTACAAAATTAAGATGTTTGATTTCAAAACTACCTGTAGGTCTCATTTAGTATACACAATCAAAACTACCTGTAGGTCTCATTTAGTATACACAATCAAAACTATCTACTAAAGTCTATTTGCACAAAATTTACAAAGAATTCTTGTATCAATTTTTCTAAATAACAAAAAACTCAATCAGTACACATGTCTATGAGTGACTTGATGAAGATTTCAAACAGCACATGACTATATTCAAAATAAAGTTCATCACCATATTGTGTTCGTTAGCTTCATATCTAACTATTAAGTAATTCAAAAACAAACAAACAAACAAAAAACAGAAAAGAAAACATGTACAGCTATAAACAGGTCAAATTCTAGGTCATCATGTTAAATGTGCTGTAAAATCTTTATTATTTCTATAATTTTGAGCAGGGAAAAAATTGGCAATGTAATATTCAAACATTAACAATTTAGCTTGATTCCTGAATTTCAAAAACTAACAGAATTTTTATATGGTTAACCATAATAATGAGAAAATAAATTCTGTATAATTGAATTTAAAGATGGACAATCTATTTGATCTTAACTTATTCTATCTGCATTGAATTGATATGATTGCAATTTTAAATTAGCTGCATGCCAAGATTTTACAACAAATGAAAAAAAAAAAAGATTTTTTAAAACTTTATTCCATAAAAGGTACTGTCTGACAACTAAATCTTGCCAATGCAACCTTAAAATTTAACTGGAGGAACATTTTTGTTTAGATACTTGCTTTTTGTTAAATCAATATTTTAAATACAGAAACAAATTTTCCTTAAATAGATAACAGCTGTATAGCAATATTGGGTAGAAGGCAAGATAGTGTTATATTGAGCGAGTTACAATGTCATCTGCCAGGAGGAGTTACAAACAATATTGGGTAGAAGGCAAGATAGTGTTGTATGGAGGGAGTTACAATGTCATCAGCCAGGAGGAGTTACAAACAATATTGGGTAGAAGGCAAGATAGTGTTGTATGGAGCGAGTTACAATGTCATCTGTTAGGAGGAGTTACAAACAATATTGGGTAGAAGGCAAGATAGTGTTGTATGGAGCAAGTTACAATGTCATCTGCCAGGAGGAGTTACAAACATTAAAATGCAATGATAGTGGTCAATACTTCTACATTGCATGATATAAAATATACTCTATTGAAAAAAAAAATGACACAAACATGTGTATGAGTAGGAATTTCATATAACATTAAGAAATTATCTGCTTTGTTAAAATATATCTCTTCGTTGCAAACATTTTACAAGATAATTTTCCCCATATACAGTAAATAAAAAAAAATTGGATGAATGATGGAATCAATACACAATGTACCAGAATCTACTTGACTAGAATAAATTGAAAGACATTTTGGTTACAAGTAGAATAGGTCTAGAGTGAAATTTATCTACTAGTATATTTTTGTTCTAGTAATTTATGGCACGTTATACTTTTAACAGCTAGGGGGTGGTACAAGTTTTGACTGAAGTGGTTTCTATTAAACAACATCAGCTCATTTTAACCAGAAACGCAGGAACAGTATTAATGTATCTTTCCCTAGTTAAGTGTGCACTCATCTGAATCAAAAGAACACAAAATTGAGAGATGTCAATCACTTAGATCATTGCATTTTTATGTAATTTGTTTATGATTCTGTTTATACTTTTAACAGCTGTTTTTTCATTGATTCCTGAAAATTTCAACACATCAAACCATAAAACACAATTTTCATATCAGATATCAATAATATTATCACAAATTCTGAGCAGGTATTTCCTTCAAATCACAGTCAAATCAAATACACAATTTTTATTACATTTTACGGATGTGCAAAAAGTGGAAATGAATTGAAGGATTTCCAAAAATTATAAATACTAAACAAACAAATAACAAAAAAAACTACCAAAACTGGAAAGGCATTAAAAAGCTGAATTTTGCTTATAAAAAGAAAAATATGTTGTCAATTAACCAAAATATCAGTAAAACCAAGAAGACATCATCTCCCTGTTCCAACAGTTACACTAAGAAATCAGCACTAAATGTTTATGGCACAAAAATCCATGTATCTCTATAACATACATACTAAGATTATAATATTACTATGTATACTTAATGAATGATGTTATATGATCCATTGAACAATTAATATCCTCCTTTGGCTAGGAAAACACAAGGATATTTATAATTACTTGGTGGGGTGAAGAAATATTACACAATATTATAAAGAAACAAATTGTGAAATGAGATTGCATTAAAGAGATTCTGATTGGTTGGTTTAGAACCAGCTCATATTAACTAATACATGTCAAGGAAAATGTCATTGGATGATACAAATTGTTGCAGCAAAGTAAGAACTAATGTTATTCAGAGACAGCCAAATCTACTGTGAAAACCATTAAATCAACTGGTCTATCAAATATCAAAAGGTAAAATGTATTTCTTATTAACCAGTGTAAATCTGATCTCCAATTACTGAGAAATTTAACATAAACATATAAAACTATACAAGGATTTCTTCATCAAGTTCCATTTTAAGAGTAAATGATTGTCATGGATAAATCAATCAAGTTCATCTTCTTCATCCACCTGATCACTCCACGACCTTGTCTGTTTTCTCTCATCTAGAAGCAATGAGTTATCTCCCTTAGTAGTGCTGGATGATGTGTCAAAATCTGTGGTTACATCTTCACTTTCAATAATAACATCATCTTCAATCTCACCAACTAAGGCTTCATCAAACCTGTAATATTAACATTACCATCTTTTAACTACAGAATAATTCAAACTAAAACTGTCACTTAATGAGAAGTTGACAAGGAATTGCATATTTAAGATACATGTAACAACATAGCTCATGCTCTCTATCGCTCCCCTTTGAGGTTTAGATCTTACAAGGACATACCTCATTTATTACAACTGGGCCTTTCAAACGTATCCCAAGATATTGTCGACATAAACTTCTGTATTATTTTGGAAAATCTTGACAAAAATTTTTTTGAAGCGAGTTCAAATCTGTGCAACTGGCAGTGAAAAAATGTTGCTACAAAGTGTTGCATGTACAAATTCAACAAAGTCCCATAATTTGATCACCTACATGTGGTTACCAACAATCCAACAATATTTCAACAAAATCCCTCGAGTGATTTTCAAGGAGTTGGACTTGTTAGACAATGTATGGATGGACACCAGTATTTCTCTGTCACATTCTGCAGAACATGATTTCTCCTGCTGATGCCCTACAGCATTCCCATGATTTACCTTTAACCTTCACCTTTGACCTAAATATTTTAATATTAATCAGGACAATTGTACAAACTAAGCATTAGTTTTTTTTATTCCTTATGGTTCTAAAGATATAGAGCAGACACATTTTGTTGAAGATACTCAATAACAATATGTAACAATATCTAATATTTTAATTTTATTGGATGAAAACTTTGGAGATATAATCCAGAAACAAATGTTGACTCTCGCCCGCCATCATCAAACCAATCTCAGAGTAACTTTTGTTCCAACTCTACTAAAAGTTAACAATTCTTATTAATGTATAAACCTTACAATTGATTTTCTTCTGGAGCTTGTAGGAGTTTTGCATCAATCAAAGGCTGGTATGCCAACTGTAATGGGGCACCATAAACATCACCTTGCCCTAACAAATCTCCTGTCACTGGCTTGTGTGTCTGGAAAATATATACAATATAATGGGTTCTTAAGGAAGAAATCCCATTCCAAAGTTAAATGGATAACAATAGGAAAATTGAAAGTTTTGAAGATTAAACCAGAAAATTTATTTACATTAAGGATCCAAATAAATCTTTTAAAGTGCAGCCTATAAAGTTATCTGTCCTGAACTACAATGATAAAATAATTGTTCTATGCTATAATCTAAAATCTTGTACCATAATAAGGAAATAAGAATAGTTTGAATGCTATGATAGGAGTAAATTAACATATGTTTGTCTTCTAAATAAATTTTTTTATTTGGTCCATGGATGGATATTAAAATTCATAAAATTTAAATGAACTTCATATTTTTGGCCCCTAGTGTGTCTATTAGGGTAAATCCAGAAAAGCGTGTGTGTTACATGCAGACAAATCTGGCTTTTGAATATTTGTTACTAACATATATATATTGGATGTTGCTGGTGTCTTTCTGGCATATCCAAGCAGTGTCTAATTAATTGTTAATTATTATAGCTTAAGACAAGCTAGCAATGTTTTTTTCCTTCAATAACTTTGAGACAAGCTGACAGTGATTTGTTTGGCTTTAAAGACAGGCTAGTAGTGTTTGTTTGACCTTCAGCTAACCTTGAGGCAAGCCAACAGAGGTTTGTTTGACCTTTAGCTAACCTTGAGACAAGCCAGTAGTGTTTGTTTGACCTTTAGCTAACCTTGAGACAAGCCAACAGTGGTTTGTTTGATCTTTAATTAACCTTGAGACAAGCCAACAGTGGTCTGTTTGACCTTTAACTAACCTTGAGACCAGCCTATAGTGGTTTGTTTGAACTTTAACTAACCTTGAGACAAGCCAACAGTGGTTTGGTTGACCTTTAACTAACCTTCAGACAAGCCAATAGTGGTTTATTTGACCTTTAAACAACCTTGAGACATGCCAACAGTGGTTTGTTTGACCTTTAACTAACCTTGAGACAAGCCAGTAGTGTTTGTTTGACCTTTAGCTAACCTTGACACAAGCTAACAGTGGTTTGTTTGACCTTTAACTAAACTTGAGACAAGCCAACAGTAGTTTGTTTGAACTTTAGCTAACCTTGAGACAAGCCAACAGCGGTTTGTTTGACCCTTAACCAACCTTGAGACAAGCCAGCAGTGTTTGTTTGACCTTTAACTAACCTTGAGACAAGCCAACAGTGGTTTGTTTGACCTTTAACCAACCTTGAGACAAGCCAACAGTGGTTTGTTTGACCTTTAACCAACATTGAGACAAGCCAGTAGTGTTTGTTTGACCTTTAACTAACCTTGAGAGCCAGTAGTGTTTGTTTGACCTTTAACTAACCTTGAGACAAGTCAACAGTGGTTTGACCTTTAACTAACCTTGATACAAGCCAGTAGTGTTTGTTTGACCTTTAACTAACCTTGAGAGCCAGAAGTGATTTGTTTGACCTTTAACTAACCTTGAGACAAGCCAACAGTGGTTTGTTTGAAATTTCTAGTGACATTGCAGTGTGCACAGTTTTAGTCCAGTACTTGTGACCAGGAGCCATTCTAACTTCATTCAGCTTCATCCGGATTCCCTGTGCAGGCAATTCAAGGTATTTAACTGGTATTGCTCTTATTCTACAAAAAAAAAAAAAAAATAAACACAACACTGATAATCTATCCTCCCTCATTAAAATGTTAAAGCCTGGACATTATTGGTATTATCTACTGAATCAAACTGAAGGTTGTTAGTCAGATTACTGTAAAAGTATTAGTATTTAAAGATTTTCTAGAATCTTCCATATATGTTCACAGGATATATTTTTTCGCAAATACTGCTAATTTCCATGAAATGTATAGGTACACTTTGACATTTTGTGTGTACATATTTTCAAGGAAAAATTAATACACTGTGGATATTACTACTTTTACAGAAGTTAAGTCTAGTGTGTTTATCAAAATATGTGAAAAAAACCCAAATGCCCTTTTAAAAAAATACAACCATAAGATGGCTTAGTAAAATCAGGATCTGTTGTAGTTGAGAAGGGTATAGTTTTTTTTAATTCAAGTCCATCATGACTATAGATGAAAGATACTTTCCTCTAGCTTATAGTGTGAAAACCGGAGTTCGAAATTACACCATTCAAACTTTTGATGTGTGTAATATGTGCCCTATGAATAGAAGCGAAAGAGACTGCACATGTCAGCTAAAAAAACAGTATACATCCATTGTGCAGTTAACATGAAATGGTGCAAGTTCAAAGACACAATACAAGCAGTTTAATTTCCCATGACTATGATGTTATTTATAGGACTTATAAAGTGACCCATGGCCACGGTGTTTGTTGCTTCTTGGAAGCATACAATAAAATGTCAAATGAATTATATATAACTACATTTATTTAGTTGACTCAACCTGTTTGGCCAATCATTTGCACAAAAAAATAATTTAGGACCATCCATAGATGCTCCATTTAGACAAGGGGTGTCAGACGAGGAGATTTTTAAATGTATCAGCCAATCAGAAACAAGAATTGCCCATTCAAAGCAAAATGAGAAAACTTTCTTAAGGTATAGTTTGGTTCCAATTGCCTAAACGGTTTCAAAAAAGAGGAAAATGTAAAAGTTTGGGGATTGACAACAGATAAAAGCTTTAGCAAGGTGAGCTTAAAATAGATAACTTGCATTTGATGATAAGAAAACCCTACCTGGTCCTTCCTTTCAAAACAGGCAGGTTAGATCATCCAAAATCAATCCCAACCCAGCTGAAGATCAAACCCAAAGACATCCACCATTGAGGCTAGATCAGGCCTTCAAGTGCCTTTTGACCCAAAAATAGGGCATTTCATACAGCCAATTTTTTTGAAAAATAGGGTAAAATAGGGAAAATTTCATAACATATAGGGATATTATAGGGAAGTTACCCTGTATTTTGCTACTTTTCTTGTAAATATAGCATTAGAACACATACTTACTTGTCTGAAAAAAATAGAGACGCTTACAAGTGTCTTTTTTAACAATGTATACACACTTTAATGAAATCTTGAAAATGACTGCACTACAAAATGCCAATAAGGAAAACCTTGACAGATACATATCTTACTTTTGCAGATGGAAC
>JAULBM010020294.1:0-11384 GCA_032357055.1 Geukensia granosissima | reverse complement strand
AAAACAACGACAACCACTGGACTACAGGTTCCTGGCTTGGGACAGGCACATTAGTATGTGGTGGGGTTAAACCGGTTGGTGAGCGCTCAACCCTCCCCCTAACTTGGGACAGTGGTGTTACTTTCTACCCCACTTGTATTTGGTTAGCTTATGAAAATTATATTGAATGTGTATTTTTGTCCCACCCACATGTCATTCCAAATTAAACAGATTTTATGTGGGAAATAGTTGGGTACCAGCAAAACATGCCACTAACAGTCCTACTGAAAAGGAATAGGAACAATAAGGCCCATATTTGCCCCAAATATAAGATTTTATGACACAACAATAAGTTGATATAAAAATGCTGTTTAATCTGCCTTTTAATAGTTCATAACTTAATGTCATGTTATTTTCATGCTTTTGAAAATAACAACAGCGATCATTTGCTACATGTATGTCAACAAGAATGTAACATTTTCTGTAAAAAAAAACCAAACTTTTTAAAGGTATTTTGTTCAAAACATCACAAAGATATTTTAACTAAACAATTTTTTTATGTTAGACATTTAATTGGCAAAGTTTTGTTGTGATGTTTTTGTGTGTGATCTATATCAAAATCAACAAAATTATATCAAATTTTGATATGTGTCAAATCATTAATTTTGGAGTATTTTCACAATTGAATCACTTTCTTTGTGTCATGTGACCATTTTACAACTAGTTAAACAAAAAAAAAACTGTTGGATTTTCTTTAAAGAGGCCAAAAACGCGGCTTAATGACCCATGCCATTTGTCAGTTCCAAATGAAAAAAATGTACAAATGTACTATGACAAAATTTTCCTTGAAACCTTCATTTGGACTGACAGTCCTAGCCATGTTTTGGCTGGCAGGACTGATGATTTTCATGAACTGTGATGATAAATTGAAGGCTGAATTGGTGCAAATATGACCAAGTTTTATACTTAGTATTATCATTAATCATTGTTTCTATTAGACAGGAAAATTTTGATGGCAGACTTCCATTCAACTTTAGATGCTGGATTGATTTATCAAAATGCTGTATTGGTTACAAACATGAAGAATTGGGTATGTCAGTCTAATTAATGTTTTTATAAACTTATACTGTAAGTAATATTTATAATATTGAAAAGTAATTAATAAGTTTATCTTGTTGATATGCTTAAGTATATGAGTTAGATTACAACTCTCATGTATAAATGTATAAAGCTTCAAAATATTTTAAAACACCTTGGAATTTAACTTACAGTAAGCAAATTTAAAATTGTATCAAATCAGTATTACTTTTAACTTTTGTTTTGTACATATACAAGCTGTTGGTTTTTCAGTTAATCTTGTTTCAATGGAGGTTACATTCCTAGTTTGTGGTGTGATATTTGGGGTAATAGTAAAGTGGAGAGTTTGGGACTATGCCATTACAGTGACTGTTCTACACATTCTTATGTCCTGTCTAGGTAAGATTTATTTCATTTTACTCATTGTAGAACTGTATACATTGTCATTCATTGTAAGAATACCTGGTAGGTAAATAAAAAAATTTTTTTTTAGTAATATGTCTTTGCACAAAAGCATTCATATTTTTATAGAAGCTCGTGGCTTAAGATAAAAAAATACATCCAATCTTCTCACAATTGTTGGATTTTCCATAAATTTATGTAGTACATTGTAACCAAATTTTTGTATTTCTTTAGTTATTTTCCTTTCCTATTTTCAGTGCATTCTTATATAGAATTCTGTAATGCTTAGGGTCTATATTGCATGCCATTTAAAAAAAATTAAATTGTAGTAACAATAGCTTTTATAAATATAAAAATAGAAGATGTGGCATGATTGTCCATGAGACAGCCATCTACCAAATGACAATCGAAATTAAACTTCTACAGGTCCCATTGAGGCCATCAATAATGAACTGGAGTCCATACCATAAGGAAAGCTGTAAAAGGCCCCCCAAAAAACAAAATGTGAAACTATTCATAAAACATGATAGTCAACATAATCTATTGAAAAAAGTGTGAACAAATGACAATAAATGACTGTTTAACAACAATCACTGTGCTACAGATATAAAAATAGGAGATGTGGCATGATTGTCCATGAGAGGTGGCATGATTGTCCATGAGACAGCCACCCACAAAATGACAGTAGAATTTAAACTTATACAGGTCCTATTATGGCCTTCAAAAATGAACCTGTGTCCATACCATAACAGAAGCTGTAAAGGGCCCCGAAATACAAATTGTGAAGGTTCCTGGCTTGGGACAGACATATTAAGGATGATGGTCACCTTTCTAATTCACTTGTTACAAAGTCAAAATCATGATTAATTCATAATGGAAATTGAAAATAGTTATCTCCCTTTGCAAGATGTACTATTGTTTGCTTTCGGAAAAAAATATACTTGAATTTACTGTAAAATTAAATGTTAAATGTATGTGCATTCGAAAAGCATTGATTTACTTTAAATAAACCAAACAAGACTTAGTAAAACAATGAAACCATGTGCAATCTGGATATAACTGGACTGTTTGTGCATGCAAAATTACTGGTATTAAGGCTCCCAGTAGGACCAGGAGATAGCCCAAAGAAAGCTCATGGATTTTTCAAGATTTGTTGATATGAAAACCATTATTCCGGAGCCCACTGACATGGTGTGGTGTGTATATTGGTGTTTTCACTAAAGTGTACCATTACTAAGTTCATGTCTTAGATGTACAGATATATATGGTTGCCCATCTATTTTTTGGAAACTGGCATAAGTATCTTTCTGTGGTAACATATTTTCTTCAACTCCAAATTCCTGATATGTGTGTGTTAGGAGCTTTTGAGGAGAATTGTATGGAATGGGTGTAGCGATTATATATGGGCTCTACTTATAATTATACTAATGATCACTCAATTGGTCTAATAATTTCTATAGCAAGCTTTAGAAATAAATTGACTTATGTATTAGGTTATTTCATGGATATTGTAAATCGTACTGGTTATTTTGCTGATATTTGCATCGTTGGTGGCAATTTTTAGCAAAAACGTCAAAATTATTTTATGTGTAACATCAAATTGTGTCCCCAATGAAATATTGTCAGCTGAGATAAGCTTTCTTGCATTACTACCATATACAGGTTCAATGTAGCGGTATATATAATGTCATTACTACTGACAAGCAAATATTAGATGGAGTCTCAAAAATGAGATATCTGATATTTTTAAGAAGATGTTTGTAGGAATACTACATGTCCTATGAGATTTTATTTACCTTTTACAATAACAAAGTAAGGATACTTGTCACTTTTGCTTTTAATATCATAAGGAATTGAGTCCCTGTATAAAGATTTCCATAAGTGGGTGTATCATGTTGATGCTCTGCTTAGTTTTAGTGTTGTTTTTTATTTTCAGTCATGGTGGATTTCCCATCAAACTGGTCATGGTGGGTTTGCTTAGGTAAGTAAAATGTGATTAAAACATAATGTAGTTGATATTCATTAGTTAAACTCAGACCAGGTATCCCAGTCAGGTTTAAATGTAATATATATATATCCAAAGAAGTCACATGACAGATTTTACACAAAAATAAACAAACTGATTTGGAATTTTTTAGCTCATTAGTTGCTGGAGCAATGGACTACATTAAAAATGACTGAATTGTGCTTTTTTCAGCCCAGAGTTGTCTAATACCAACTTGTTTTATAAATTAATGTTCCAGCTGGCTATTTCTGATAGTTCACAGGGTCAGGAAGATCACCCCTGACATCATTCCAAGCCATCATTAGGTCTGATAGTTCACAGGGTCAGGAAGATCACCCCTGACATCATTCCAAGTCATCATTAGGTCTGATAGTTCACATGGTCAGGAAGATCACCCCTGACATCCTTCCAAGCCATCATTAGGTCAATAATGCATCTATTTTACAGAATAACAAATGGTCAATAGTCACATAATAGTACTTATCCTTGTACTGTACCAATTTTATTGGTCAGTTTTGGATTTTATTGCGCATTTAAGAAAAAATTCAATTTTAAAATGTTAGTGCAAGTGAAGGTTTTTTTTTTTACTGTAGAGACATTATATTTTATTAGATATTTTTGTGGTTTTTGAAGTGCAATAGTAAGTTATTTTTGTTGTTCTGTTAAGAGTGACATATTTTCAGTATTTAAGCTGATTGATGAATGAATTATGCCTAAAATATTGTCAGACATTGAAGTTTTTTTTGTCATATTTGATATTCATTTCACTGAACATGTAAAAATCCACAATTTTTATGCAAAATAAAGAAATATAAGTGGTCAATAATGTGTTTTCTATGAAACTATCCATGCAGGTACATAGCGGGAAATTTTGTGAGTGTTTAAAACAAAAGTAAAGATATCACTGTTGTTTAGCTGTGATTTCAGTAATTCTTTACTGGGATCTATAATACCGGTTATATTTTTTTCTTGTAGGATGTGGCTTAGCATTGTGTATTTCTGTAGGAGAGGCAATAGGATTTGTTCTGAGAAAAAAAGCATTGGCAAGGGTTAATCCTGAACCTCAACAGCCTGCAAGTTTCCTGTACAGAAAGCCGAAATAAGAAAAAAATAGTCATTTCTGACCTAGCAAAACGCATGTTTCTATAATGAAAGCTATGGTATGCAAGAAGAGTTACGGGTGAACCACACCAGGATACATACAGAGAGGAATTGATCATCTGCAGAAATGGCAGTCCTATGGGCTTACTTTATGTCAGAAGACTGCTTACTAAACTGCATTATCGAACAGGCTTTTGTCCAAACATTATCTTATAGATCAATGGTGAATAGATTGTACATATTGAAATAAATACAGCATGAACTCTGATTAATGAATTCAAAATGACATTGTTTAATAAAATGCCCACATTTTATAGATCTCAAAGCAATTGTTGTTTATATTTTGAATTTTGCATGTCGCTTTAGATAATGAAATAATAATTATATGGAAGAGATTAAAGTAGAGATATTTAATCACAATAAACTTTGTTGCAATTACAAATATTTATTGTCTGTGCAGAATAATAAATCTGGCTGTTTTATTTTAAAAAAAAACTTTATTATGAATGTTTGAATTTGAAAATTCAAAACAAATTGTGCTAAATTGAGCAGCTTAGAAAATGATTGATTGATTGATTGTTGTTTGCATAATGTCAAGGGGCAAATGTTTCATGCATATTCAGGACAAGAACATGTTCACCAATTATCAATATCGAAAAATGGATGGGATGGGACACAATAGGGCAACAGTTTTTGACTGCCACTGGAAAAAGGGAGTGATGGGTAGGGACGAAAAATTTAGCCTTTTGTAGCAGCATTAACCTACTCTTTTTTTGAAAACTATAAAAGTGGTCTTTTACGTGCAAGGAGCATGGTACTCTCCAAACACATCACCCACTAGGGTCCTTGGACAGACTTTCCATATTATAACTTGGCAACCCCCGAATGAGAGGGCCTCCTCTATCCGCCACCTGGGGTTCGGGCTGGGTCAGCTATGTGGGTTGTGCCCTGGAGACCGTTCCGGTGCCCAGCTTAGAAAATGAAGGTAACCCTTTCCCTTCGATTCTCCTTTTTCAGTTTAAAATAAAGGTGACATAAAATTACCACATCATATCATTTCCAAATACTGAACAAAAAGAAATTTTTCATAATTTCAGAATAAAATATTACACAAAACTCCACAGGGCTGTATAATAGTTAAAATCTGGTAAATTTTCCTATCTCTTATTATATTTATCTGGGTAAGAATAGACAGTAGCATTTTGTAAAATCAGATCTAAAATATAGTTTTAATACTATGAAAATTTTTAATAACTATGTTAATCAAGATTTTCAGAAGTTACTCATTAATTAGGGAAAAGATAACTCCTTTATCTAGTTATTTGATGGAAATATTATGAAATCACAATCTAACACATTCCTGTACACACAGGCAAATTCAATAAAGTTAAATAAATTGCCAACATTCTGTAAGTTGGATCAAAAGGAATGGCTTAGTGGTACTTTTCTTAGGTTCTGAGTTTACATTTATGAAAAAAGATGGATACTTATAAGAAAATTCTTTACCACAAAAGAAAACAACTGTCTTCGCAGTTCACTTCAGAAATCAGCTTTTTTCAATTTAATTCTATTTCAAAATGTTTTAGATTGACCCATGCTAAATAAAAATATCAGGCTTACTTAGTTTTTGATAAATTATCAATAGTTGTGCAAATTTATTCAATGGTTTCTTGAAATCTGGATAAGTTGCATTGTCTATGGGATTTTTGCATGGAGAAGGGAGATAACTCACTTTGGCGGGTTTTCTTAAATTAGCTATTAATAGCCTTTTCAGATCACAAGTTCAAATTTTTGGTTGTTTTATGATCAGATAAACATAATTCACAGTTTAACACCATATATATGGTAATACAATCATTATTTATTAAATTTGATTACTAATGCACCAAAAATTTACTATAGAAATTTCCCCATTCAAACCACTATTTTACCAATAGTAAAAAATTCTCTTAGGGAAGAAGGAAATATTTTGCACTAAAATTGATGACATACCTAGGTACATTTTCTGTAAAAGGTATGCCATCTACATCCCATTTTAAAATCTTCAAAATTGAAAAAAGCAATTTCCAAAGTGAGCTGCACTGACAGTAAATGCATAAGACTCTCATTTATGAACTAATATGTTGTGTGAATAATACAGAATCAATTCAAAAGTAAATTCAGACCATTGGATATATATGGCATTCTATGCTATTATTTATATTCCTTGTCCCATTTCCATTGACTGCAGCCACACGGGAGCTTTTCTCATGATGCTTTACAAAGGTGGACATTCGAGACAAAGTGAAAAAAATTACAAATGATTTAGAATAACATAGAAAAAGAAAATGGGGTATGATTGTCTATGAAACATGTTAACCTCAAATAGTGGTATGACAAAACAACATAAAATCAATTGTTAATAAACAATTGCATAAGATTAAACTTCTAAAGTCAATACATAGTACAGACAATAACAAATAAAACAACAGTCAAAAGGAAAAGTACCTGCTGTTTTCTGACAGCTAGCCCAAAATTCAACACAGTTGATGACAAAACTGGTTCTCTTAAGCTAAGATATCAATCAAAACAAGTCTGACTGGATTTAGTGTAAGATAAGATTAATAGCCAAGGAAAACAATGTATTGTGCAAGTGCTAAAATTTAAAAATATCAAAACTTAGCATGTTGGACAAAAATTTAACAAATATGATATTGCATAAAAGCACAGGAATTCTGATATTACAGTTCACATCCCACATGGAAACATGTAAAAAAAAAATGGTAACAAGGGACAAAGTACAACAAGTAAATACAAACTGGTACATGAAATTTCATCTTTTGTTATGAACGTATTTTATTTTCACAATTCCTAGTGGTTGATTCCATTGCCTTTGTTGAAATAAAACCTACTCCTAATTAAATAGTCCTCTCAGGTTAATAATTCACATTAACTGGTAAATTATTACCTTTAGCAGGTAATAATTCTGCCTTTAAACTTACTATTGCTATTATGAGTGTGTCCCTACAATTTCAACCGGGGTCTTCACAGGAAAATTAATTAAATGTCAATCAGATGAAAATTGAAGCATTTTTAAATTAAGCTTAAAGTACAGATAAAGCCATAGTGTTATCAAAGAAATAGAAAAAAAAATCATTTGCAGTTTTCATGAATGTAGAAGCTGAAGTTTTACCATGTCATGCCCATGTTTAGAATGAATTGATTGCGATTCCTAATAAATTAAACCTGCCAGAATTTGTCAGAACATAATATTCCAATATCACATACTTCATATATATACAAAAGTTTTCACGAGGCTTTTAAAAAAGGCACTTTTATAATGGAATAAAGTTTACCTCCACATGTTTCTTTATTAGAACACGTGTGATTTTGGACCCGTGCAGATATAGTGAAGTAACAACAAAATACGTCCATCATGATCTTTAGACCACCTTTCAGTCTCTCAGATATTTCACTGAAATGAAAACCTACTTTCATCCTTTAATCTTTACTTAAATGAAAATCAAATGACTGTTCTGAAAAATGTCACATCATACTGTTAAATTATCAAACTTCAATTTTATTACAGGCTTTAATATTTGTTATTGTTGTTGTTTTTTTTTTTTTTTTTTTTTTTGACATCATGCCGACCTCATAAAAAGTAGCACCTTCAAATTTCAAGAAAAAATTAACTACAGGGTTTATTTCTTTAGTAATAAGTGTGGATCGTTACAGATTTTTTTCAGCTTATTTGGAACATGTATATAAAGATCAATATTAATTATCAATACCGTGTTTGTCTACCTTGGTGAACATACCTGTATTCCCAAAACATAAGGAAAATAGGCCAAATACCATCGTATACGATTATGTCATATTGAAACTTTAATTTTACATTGAATAGACGGACAATTTTTATTTTTTATCCAATTTTGATGAATTGTTATAACAAATTATACCTCATGAAAAAAAAATACAACAAAAGTTTCTTCAAGCTACATAAGGAAAATAGGCCAAATACCATTTTTATAGCTGTGACCAATTTTTTTACAACTGCAAAAAATGCTGTCGTATTATTTTTATGGTTTTTATGGTTCTGTCGATGTTTAAGTCGTGTGAAGATAGGTTGGTTTCTGCAACAAAACTTTTGTTCTAGTTAAATTTTTTATTTATTTTTTTTTTTTTTTTTTTTGGAATATTGGTTTTTGGAAGAAGATTAATCTTGGTTTTGAATTTGGGTGATGAAGCTCTGACGATTTTGGGGATTTTTGTTTATATTTTAATTCTTGTCTGACTTTAATGGGTTTTCTTTATATTCTCCATGACAAAACCAAATTAATAAGCCACATGCGCCATGGCCCATCTCTTACTGTTATTGAGTTTTACAGAGTTCAAAAATAGCAATGATATAATTTTGGAAACTTATTTCTGTTTACATGTTTTTTGATTTCTTATGAAATATGCAACAAAGGCTACATCAAGAATTTTTTGTAGCATTAACTGATTTACATTAAAATGGGGTCAAAGGGTTGAGAAATGCAATTTTGAAGGAGAAGAGATTATTCATTCGATTTTGATGTTGTTTTTTTTTTCATTATATTTGTCTCAATAGAGCTGTTGGTAAATTTGCAAATGTTTTCTCCATCTCTTACCCTTTAGAGATAAAATAGAATCAAAGTTGGCAAATAATTAAATTTTGCTTGATGTGGGAAACTAATTTTGATCCCATTTCGATGAGTTTTTTTTTCAGAATTAATCCGCAAGAAACATACAACAAATGAGTAGGTATGAATAAGCCCCATATTTGGGTAAATTTTTATATTTAATGACAAACAATAAGTTGTGAAAATGCTGTTTAATAACTGTCTTTAAATTATTCATAACTTCAACGAATATATTTGTCATCATTTTGTCAAAACTGAAGGGCACATTTGACTATTTCACAACGAATGTAACATTTTCTGTAAAATATCACATTTTTGGATGTGTTTTATTCAAAATAGATATTAGTGATTAAGAATAATAGATACCAATCACCAATTCTTGGGCAAAAAACGTGTCCTTTATTCAAGTTTTGAGATAGAGGGGGTAAAAATGATCACTGATCCAGCCATATTATTTTGTCTAGCAAAAATACTTTGTCTTCACTTATCTAAATTTCCTTTTGTCAAGGAAGACTCTTTCTCATCTCAGCATGATCCGGTCATATCATGCCGTGCTTGCGAAGCATCTTGTTATTTTCTTTTTATCTATTTTTGTCTGGTTTTGATAGGTTTTTTTTCTTTTTATTCTCTATGATAATGCCAATTTAACAAGCCGCATGTCCCATGACTCCTCTCTTACCGTTATTGAGATATACATGTTTAAAAAATCGCAAACCACTCGTTTTTGGGGCATTTTTATTTCTCATCCGATTTTTATTTTCACCAGCAACATTTAGTCGTGGAACCAAGATCTAGGTATTACTTCCTGATAGCAGTAGAGATATAAACTTTTTAGCTCGCTTGACCTAAACTTAAGGCCATGTGAGCTTTTACCATCACTTGGCTTATTTCATCAGTCTGACTATCGTATATCTGTCAACCAAAAAAATCTCGTCATGTGAACCCACTCAACCAATTTGGACCAAACTTTAGTGGAATAGTTCTTGGATGGTCCTCTGCCAAAATTGTGTCTGGCATCTGCATGCTTCCAAAATGGCTGCCAATACTAAAAAAAAGAAAAAGAGTTTGGTATATTAAAAAATCTTCTTGTCAGAAACTACTGATCCAATTGCAACAAAACTTTGGTGGAATGTTCCTTACTTGGATTTCTATAACCAGCATCGCCGAACACCAACAAAGGTGGTGTCCAAAGCCGAACTTTGTTTAACATAATACCCTAAGGAAAATTGAAAATCTTGTCTAAAACTACTGAGCCAATTGCGCGTAACACCTGTCGTGGAATCCTTAAACTCTATAATCCGGGTTAACGCCATACGAGAAGAGGTCAACTTATTTTTGCATTACCAGTAACAGGTCCATAACTAGTTGATACCATATGGATCAACCAGTTCGTGATGGCGACCATTAAATAATAGAAGGCACGACTTCAACATTGATTGAATGTTTCCTTGTTGTAGTAATTTATGCGACAACTGCAATGCTCTCTTCAGAAAATCCTGATGCTTGGAACAGGCACGAGAGTATCCAATCAACTGGGAAACATAAACCCCGTAAGCAGGGGAAGCAGAATATTGTCACATAAATATGGGAAGTTTACAATAGGAAAGTTGAAATCATCTCGTTTGTCGTAGATCTTAGAAACAAGTTTTCCCTCTTGGTCAATTTCGAGGAATAAATCTAGATATGAAGCAGAATTTTTTTGAGTCTGTGGTCTCCTTAATAATTAGTTCGCTGGGATATATTTGGTCAAAATGTTCACTGAACGTAGGATTATTCAATGACAAAACATCATCGATATAGCGAAAAGTAAAATTAAATGATCTGGTTAATTTCTTTTTGTTATTTCGAAGAAGTCACTGAATGAGACTTCCTCATTCGAGTACAAAAACAAGTCGGCTAGTCGGGGCGCACAATTTGTGCCCATTGGAATGCCAACTGTCTGTTGAAAAACTCGGCATCCAATTCTACAAAATGTTGTCAATCAGAAAGTCCAGCATTTTGACATTTTCACATTCACTGTATTTATTAGCACAAGCGGTGTGTATTCTAACAAAGTAAGACATCTTTTACCTAAAACCAAATATTTATATCTTGGGTTCAAAAAAAATACTGAGTTTGTTTAACAAAACACTGATGAATCAATTTCTTAAGACGGTTTTTAAGTTGTGAATGTGGAA